>JAODUO010000784.1:140000-312500 GCA_025642075.2 Ridgeia piscesae
GGGTAGGCGGAGTGGGCGGGTGGCGGTGGCAAATTATGAACAGGTGACAGGTGACGGAAGGTAGGCAGGTAGGCAGGTATGCAGGTATGCAGGTATGCAGGTATGCAGGTATGCAGGTATGCAGGTAGGCAGGTAGGCAGGTAGGCAGGTAGGCAGGTAGGCAGGTAGGCAGGTGAGCAGGTGAAGCAGGTAGGCAGGTAAGTGAAGAGGCCAGATAAGCGAAGAAGCGATAATGAATGTAGATAGCCAGATAGCCAGATAGCCAGATAGACAGATAGACAGATAGACAGATAGACAGATAGACAGATAGACAGATAGACAGATAGACAGATAGACAGATAGACAGATAGGAAGACAGACAGATAGACAGATCGACATATCGACCGATCGACACCTTGATAGCTAGACAGACATGCAGGCAGACATACAGACTGACTGACTGACAGAAAGACAAATGGATGGATAGATAATAGCAATTCAGAGATGACTGCCACGATTATGTTTCCTTGTAGGTAGAGGGGGTGTTTGGTGAGACGTATATCAGCTGTTTCGTCGATGAAATCAGGTAAGTAGGAAAGTCTTCATAATGATGTTCGAATGGCTAATTATGTTTGGACTATTGGTAGTCGAAAAAAGTTACCTTAGAATTGGCGCGCAAGCTGGCTGAGTGTCTGAATTAATCCTGCTAGAAGATGTGCGCAAGTTACCACCTCTGACTTGCGGTGATGGCATATGTACCAATCGTTTGCGCTATAAATATAATTAAACTGAATTTGAACACCCCAAAGGGCTAGTTTACCTATTGGTAACTATATATATATATATATATATATATATATATATATATATATATATATATATATATATATATATATATATATTTTCCTGCATGAAAATTTTAAATTAAACAAGCCGGACAATTTGAAAAGAAACGAAATCGCTCGTATAATTAAGTCATTCCCTTTCACATGTCTTTGAGTGCGTATGTGCATATGGTTAAATTTAACAAACACATATTGTTCCTTCAGAAAACGCATAATTGTTGCGTAAAATATATATTGTTCTGCTGCAGGAACGGCAGTGTGGTGATTGATTCAAGCCTCATATTCAACCAAAACAAACTCAACGGACTGCTGGGCGATCTGTCTGAAAACATTGATACCGCTATAGAAGAACGCTTTAAAAGCAGTAACGTCAGTTTCTTTAAAGCCTCGAAAATCACAGTCAACTCAGGTGCGTATTTTCATGATACCTTTGTTATCGCCTAAATATATTATGCACAGCAGACTTGCCTTCAGTTTTGCATAGTAGTTCATGTAACTGTACTGAACACGCAAAGAGTAGGCCTAATATCATTAGCATGGTAATTCAATGAATAATTGTGGGTAAAAATATGATGCTAAATATTGAATGTATTAATTTACCCTAAAACATTTCTATCGTTGATTACTATGATTTATTCCACGTATGGCATTCGCTTTGTCCAACATTGAGTGTTACACTGGAATTGCAACAACATAATCACATTGGTCTTTCTGCGATGTGATTACCAAAATTGACTGTAAAGAGTATCACCTAGACGCAAGAAAGTAAAGTATATTTATATTTAATATGTACGATTTGATTTTATCCTATATGACTATTGATGCTATAGTGTACCATGTAAAAAAGCTTAATTAATTTATAAGGAATTGTTCGTTTTTAGTGAACATAACCCGAGAAAGGCGGTTTCGTTTGCTTCGATTTCCTACAAATCGGCTGAATGTCTTATCCCAGCTGACTGTAACTGTATTTGACGACCGTTTTATATGTAACTGTTTGTTATTAATTATTTGATCAAAAATTCATAACAATTGACCAATGAGGATATTCGAATTAGAGGCTTTAAGGCATGCGGTATCTAACGCCGTTTGTCTTTAACATGTGAATAGAACACTTTTCATGCAAAATGTTTGTTAGAAGCAAACTTCCATTTGATCATTTGTTAAGCAAGATAAGATTATTCAGTTACTAGGTGACGGCCACCATGTCAATTGCACTGCTTTTCATCATGATGCTATTTTAAATAATTCCTAACATATTACTTATGGTGCTTATTTCCCATAGTCTGTACACATACACATACACATACACATACACATACACATACACATACACATACACATACACATACACATACACATACACATACACATACACAACACACACACACACACACACACACACACACACACACACACACACACACACACACACACACACACACACACACACACACACACATTTCTGGGCGTACCGATTTCAAATATGTTATCGCGGACCTTGTCCGACATTCGCAGCAACATCATAAACTGCTTCTCCCCGTCAGAGTCTGTTCATGTTCTTTGTATCTGCTTCACGAGATCATAAAAACTCTGGTCGACTGTGGTGAGCATGGTCATAATTCAAAACGTAGACAGTTATCTTGAAGATTTCTACGGCGTTACGTATCAGCGACACAAAAACCCGTCATCGTAGAAAAGCGACAACAATGCAGACCTTCAACCTGCATCTTAAAATTACTCAACTGATATGCAGCCCAAGACACCGATTGTTGTGTAAGCTTAGCAATAGTGTAGAATAGTTCTATAAATTCTAATTACTTCTTGACCCATTTAATCCAACTTCCTTCGTATTGGCGTCGCTTTTGTGGTGATAAGTATGGCAATGACTTTGGCAGCCGTCCTTTGTAAAATGGTTGGACGTTTGTATATAACGAGGGTAATTCAGCAAATGCTGACAATACTGAGCTGCAAAGGGCAATGTGGAAGACACCATTCATTCACATTTCAAATGTAATGCCAAGCTGGGTCTCTTCGGACACAGATTTAGCGCGATCTGTGTGCGAGATAGAACGCATTTGATCCCATCGAGGGGAGTGCACCAGCGCCTACCCAATAGCTCTGCTAGAGTCATGATATGCCTGGAACGGAGCAAATAGAGAACTAATGAAATTCCAATCCCACGGAACGATACTTGGGCTGGTGGTGGTCAATGATTCGATCATTTTCTATCGCTGCATTGACAATTTAATTATCCAGTTATGACTGAAAAATATCTTTCCTATTATACACAACATTGTTCCTTGTCTCATATTAGACTTGGACCACACGGTTGTGTGAAATGCTGGGACCAAACTGCACTTCAGCAACATTAGGCTTTCGTCTTTTACGGGGTCTGATATTTATGGTAGATTTGCCAATTGAGCGAAGGAATATGTTCACGTTCCCAGTAAAGTGCTTGTACATTTGAAACAAATTGTGTAGTGCGCGCGTAGTATCGACAGTTTCTCTTAAAAGAATACCTTTATGCATGGGTTTTGTTTTACATAACTGCGACTTAAAATGATTCCCAACGGCCACTTTGAAACAACAAGTCGTGGTGGTAGCCTTCTTAATCCACAGTTTTGTTGCGTCTATGTATACGTCGATAAAAATGGCTTTTAGCCAATTCTCCCGGAATATCACCACGTCATCATCTTAAATAAAGGTAATTATCCATGGGAACGTGCCATTGTTTAATATGATGGTCTTTAATTAGCCACATTATTTATAAAATATGTATAACTGAAATACTGTCATATAATATAAAATATCATTAGCAATAGACAAATTAAGATTGAGTGGTGCAATACAGTCAGTGTAATTAGTCTTACAGTTGTGCAATCAACATTTTAAATTCAAGATGGCGGGTACACACTGTCGCTCACATATGTCTAAGCTCTGTATATTTGATGAATAAATGGGACAAAATGGGATTACATTTTAAAATGTTGTCAGCATACCTATATCATATCATCAATAGTATGAGCATTGGTGGCAGAGCTCATATATTACAGGGCATTGGTGTTAATGGCCATCAAAATGGCGGACAAACTCAACGATACAATATTTGAAATCGGCACCCTCATAAATGTTTTTCTATAGATAATGGGCAACAGTCGCCATTTGTAATGTGTTAGGAATTATGTAAACTAGTACTTACGGTGAAACACTGTACGGTTATGTGGTGATGGACATCTTGAATGTTTGCTACCTATCCTGCTTAGTAAAATTGCCATGCTAATTTTGTTTTAATTTATAAAACATAGATCCATAATAAAGTGAAAGTTTTCTTCTAACAAACATTCTGTATGAAATTACACAAGGTCTTACACTAATAGCCGAGTAATAATATGCATCTTCAAACTTTGCAACCCTCCAAGATAAACAGCACCATGTTTGGTTGAAACACGTTTATTCGGTAACTCATATCATATACGACGTTCGCCTAAAATACGTGGTACTGAGCATTACAAATAGTCCACCACGGTGTCTTACCGATCTGATAGTAACATATATAGAATATTGAAGAAATATAATGTTTGGTCAATTTGTTTACCAAATATTGCACATTTCCCCATAAAAATTTAACAATCATCATTTTAGGCACCATTATACCGGCATGCAAACTGTTAATCTTCACGAATTTAGGTATAACATAATGCTCATACACTATGCTCATTTGTATGATGCAGTTATTAAATGTGCGTCATATATGTACGATACCATGTGGGCTCAAATTCACAGGCCATTTTTTCAACAATTTTCGCAATACTGAAAGGCACAGCAGTGTCTTTCGACGGTAACTGCAATGTTGTTGTATGTAGAACGCTGAAAAGTATTCGTTAATGTATAGAGTACACGACGGAACCATATATATCCATATATATGATATACAGTAGAACATCTCTCTCGCGCCAAGCAAAGTATCACCCTACCCCCATGCAATAAGCCGCATTTTACACGTGCGAAACCCATTGGTAGGAATAGTCACCTCAAACATCGCCACACGTCATTTATTTTGTCAAAAAATATTTCTCTGGTGTACATACATTATTGGAAATAACATATACTGCTGGTATAATAGTTAATTCAGAAAGAAATGTCGGACAGGGTCTATTCTTACTTATCCTCTACGTCTCCAGTGGGACGTAAGGCTACAACAACTTTCCCCCACAGGGTCCTGTCTTTAGCTGTGGCCTGAGCCTCGCCCCACGAGGGACATCAGACACACGTGGCAAATATTGTAGACAGTTGCTGCATCCTATGCCATAACTTGATTGTTATAAGCTCGTTCATTGTAGTAATAATTTCGTTAGTAAACCATATCCAGATTGTTCTAAATAAACGAAAAAACATTTTAGATGTTAAAATTCGGATATAAGATGCAAAATGCCAGTGATTAATGCAGTTTCTTATCAGACCGTATCACATGTATATGACTATTTTAAGGCGAAATGTCATGTGCAATCTTGTCATAATTCGATTATTTTATAGCTGAAATTGCACGTTTGTCAACAGGGATGCCATGCCAGTTATTGTAGGCTGTTTCAGCGCATTGACGGTACGTTTAGATGTCCAATTTTACATTATATGAGCATAAATGAACTTTTACGACTAACTGCAGTCGCTGCATGCTCGGAGAATCCCGCCTTTCTTTAGTATTTCCAGTTACATCTATGGCATGTTTGAGTAGATTCTCAATTCAATTTCCTGTTTCAGTTAGGGTATACATGTTGCTGTAATAAGCAGATGATAGATAACGCATTTTTAGAAGCCCGTGGTCAGTCTACTTCCTGTGGTGGCCAACGTGTAAATAAAATAGAGGCGTCGTTTAGTGGAAGAACATGTTCACTGCTTTTCCGTTGTTGGGTTTCAAATATGATACAGACAAGAACGACATAACTATGGTTGACTAATGAGAAAATAATAAACGTTCATGTTAGTATTGGGGTTAAGAAACACGCATTTAAATATCTCGCACACGAAATATTGTTAACGTAATGGCTGTAACAAATCGTCACACTGGAAGATGTCACTTAAACTATTATTTTGAAAAAATCATAGCCCAAGCTCTCGGAGGATTTATAACTGGCTATAATAGAGCCTGTGTGTAATGCAGCTTGTAACTCTGACACAATCAAAATTATCACTCTATTTTCCATGCATATGACATGGTAACTGGCTTAATAATTACTGCTTCAAACCATTTAAGATGCAATGTTAACAGAAAATAATAGCTGCACGGTATTCCGGTCAACAGCGACTTCAAATGCAACAAAAAACATATCACGCGTCGCTCAGATTACATTTTGGTGCCTCTTATGGTAAAACTGGGCGTATTTCAATTAGGGTAGATACCACCAATTGATTTCCCACAGGCGGCCATTGTAATGTTTCTTTGATTAGTGTTCATCCTTTTCATTTTTTCTGATTGTTTTGACAAGTGAACATATTGCAGGCGAAACAAGTACTATCATGATATATATATATATATATATATATATATATATATATATATATATATACTGATAGCATATATATATAAGGAAGTGCTGTGAACTTTCTGGATGCAATGAGATGACGTATTTGCTAGATGCAGACTTGAGTACGTCTGAAAGTGTAATTGTGATATATATATATATATATATATATATATATATATATATATATTTATATATATATGATATATATATGTATATATATTGTATATATATGTATATATGTATATATGTATATATGTATATATGTATATATTGTATATATTGTATATATTGTATATATTGTATATATTGTATATATTGTATATATTGTGTATATTGTGTATATTGTGTATATTGTGTATATTGTGTATATTGTGTATATTGTGTATATTGTGTATATTGTGTATATTGTGTATATTGTGTATATTGTGTATATTGTGTATATTGTGTATATTGTGTATATTATGTATATTGTGTATATTGTGTATATTGTGTATATTGTATATATTGTATATATTGTATATATTGTATATATTGTATATATTGTATATATTGTATATATTGTATATATTGTATATATTGTATATATTGTATATATTGATACGTCATCTCATTGCATCCAGAAAAGTTTGTTTTCTGATTGTTTTGACAAGTGAATATATTGCATGAAACAAGTACTATCATGATATATATATATATATATATATATATATATATATATATATATATATATATCATGATAGTACTTGTTTCATGCAATATGTTCACTTGTCATAAAAATTAACTACTTTGACAAGTGAACATATTGCATGAAACAATTACTATGATGATGATGATAATGATATATATATATATATATATATATATATATATATATATATATATATATATCATCATCACATCTTGATTTCATCAATATAGTTCACTTTTCAAAACAGTCAGAAAAAAATATGGTCCTCCTCAAACTAAACCTAAACACGATTTGCTCGTATAAGCTTTGTCTTATTTAGATCCACTGATCAAAGATGGCTATGGGTTGACAGTAACTAAAATTAAGGATTTCGAATTATAACTGTGTTATACAACATATATTATAAGATACGAGTATTGGACAACTATGGTGATACGATTGAGTTCTGTCCTAGTTATCGAGTCAATGTGCCCATGAAATGTGCTTTTCGTCAGATATTAGCGTAGAAAATACTGCAGCAAAGATTCGGAGATTATCAGACGTTGACAGGCGTCATTTTTGCACCCTTGAACATTTGGTAGTGCAATATTTGGTAGAGTCAACTGAATGGAGTTTGCGGGTTAATAACGGTCCACTCTATGTATGCAGTACTCTCTTCGGGGCCAACGTCGTCACCATCCGTCGCGTCATTCTCATCACCCACAAGCATCGTATTCATCATTTCAATGTTTAACATATTTAATGCCAAAGAGCGAGGCAAAGAAAGTCAGCAACTGATCTGCCATTTTCCAGTGATTCTTTCAAATCATAATCATCACTACTTTTGTTCACCTATCTTGACATAAACTTTCTTCAAAAGCCTCTCTAACAATCTCTCTTTTCTACGACTCGATAACTACGACAGAACTCAGTTTTATCACCATAGTTGTACAACAAAATTTTGTTTACATCTTTCTTGTTTAACTCCATATCATAATTATCTGTTAAACTGAACATGAAATCCTTATCTTCAGTAGCTGTCAACTGCCAACTTGGTTCAATGGATATAAATGAGACAAAGCTTCTACGAAACGTTTGGTTTAGTTTGAGGAGGACCATATCTTGTTTCTGACTGTCTTGACAAATGAAAATATTGCATGAAACAAGTACTATGACAATATGTGTCAACAGCAAATACACTTTCAGGCCTATTTAAGTATGCGCATCTAACAAATGCGTCATCTGTTTTAAAATCTCAATGCATCTAGAAACTTCACTGCGCTTTCGTAATTACACATTCTGAACTTTCCCTCACTCTTTTCGTTGGTACTCGAATCATATCACTCCCACATATGGTACAATCAATGTAGTCCGGATAAACACGGATCCTGGTAGAGTAAAACTTGTGCTACGTGTGGAAAGATTATCGGTTGCTTCTGATAGTAACCCTGGGTTCCTCCTAAATGGGCCGGAGATTGCGTTTACCAGTTTATCGTTTATAACATTGCATGCGTATTTTAGTACTTGAATGCAGTCAGGTCCGATAATCCTGATTATTGTGTTAACAATATAATTTTTGAGCTCAGCTACGTCACTGACACGTTTCCTGCTAGTCTCCCCACTATAAAGTGGCTCGACTGTTTTGCCCAGTATGCAAATAATACATCAAGTTCAGGAGAGACAGGAGCACACTTAAAATCCGAAGTTACTATGTATTTTTGTCAATAGCCATGTTTATTTTCAATCATTTAAAATATGGCAAGACAAGAAAAACAAGTTTGAAATAATAGTAGGGTGATGTACTTGTGTGTTGGTATAATTATAATAGACCTGTCTTCATTCAATGAGGCAACCTTGGCTTATTGTAAACAAACACTTCATTAATACTTCTCGTTTGGGATAGTTATGTCAGTGGGGATATATCTCGTAGGCAATTACCACCTGTCTTAAAACAACATTTGACTGCAACATGTTTTTCACATGCATCTTTCCATCTGTAATGTGTTCAGGTGATGACACTTTTCATACATACAGGAAATTCATGAATTAAATCAGACTTATATTGATATTTGGTTAAATACAGACGACACATCAATTAATGGTCTTGTCATATTATCTCATGTATACTGAACGATAATAGGGAACATATCGTATAAGGCGTTGAACTCGTCTCAAACTTATAACTAATGTTAACAGTGGGTCAAACAGGTCTCCACTATACATCAGCTATACCCTTCGACGATATGAAGCACTTAAAATGTGGTGAAAGATGGATCTAAATAAAGTATTTCTTAAATACGGAAATAATAGGCTTTGACAGACGTCATCTTTAAAAATGGTGCGAATTGTTATGTTGTTGAAGGTGACAAATAACATGGTTGGTATCGTTATTCACTAAGCTATCCAACAACGTCAACAACATTGCTCTAGGTGACGTAGTGTTTGAGATATTGTAACATTTGTA
The DNA here is from genome assembly GCA_025642075.2 of Ridgeia piscesae. NCBI lineage: Eukaryota > Metazoa > Annelida > Polychaeta > Sabellida > Siboglinidae > Ridgeia > Ridgeia piscesae. The sequence goes on from JAODUO010000784.1 coordinate 149,478, forward strand.
TTGACGACCGCCATCTTTAACAATGGGTGAAACAAATGCCGGAGGAGCAAAGAAATTATATATTTGAAATCGGAATACCCAAACAAGATAAAGCAAACGCAAAAATAAAAAACGTATTCTGTGCGTTGTCGGAAACAGAGGATTAATGGATCACGTTATACCCATTTCACCATGACCGATTTTTTTTCCATCAATGATTCATCCTGGATGATGAATAAAGTCAGGTCTGACACTATTGTAACATGTATTGGTAGTAGAATGCAAGAAAATGTGCTTCAGTTTGGTCAAAATCACACACAAAATCGCCATATTTGTGGTATATTTTTGGACCCTTACCCTCCTTATCGGCATAAAACTGCCTAAAATATATTGCTACATGTCCATTTCAATGAAATACACTGATATAACTACCAATTCTACAAAATAACAGGGCTGACACTATGTAACGCTATTTTTGGTACGTTTCAGCGCGGGAGACTGCCTTTTTCCAGATGCGCGATTTAACTCTTGTAGCATATGTATTCAGGGTTGTGGGGATGGGACCTCTGGTCGCCAAAAAAAACTTATCTAAACTCCAACGTGTACATAATTGTTTAGCATGCTAGGTACTTTAGGCCCCCATGTCTCACCATCACTACCGCTACTTAAGCAGTTGCATTGGCTTCCAGTTGTATACCGAATTAAATTGGCAACTGTTACATACCGCACTTTTTCTACTTAACAACCGTCATACTTAATTAATCTGCTACATTTCTCTGATATCTCTAGAACAATTAGATAATCCGTTTCCAAACAAGTTTCCGATCCTAAACGTTAGCTGAATATTGACAAACGTGCTTTCTCTGTAGCTGCGCTAACAATTTGGAATAAACTCCCTATTGCGATTCTAGAACTATAGACACCTTTCGTAAAATAAATGGAAACATATTTGTTTGAAATTGCTTTCCCAGTTCCATGCTCCAATGTCAGTTTTTTCTGTCCCCGTGTACGACTAGCCAAATGATTTTGTTTGTTACCCCTCTGAGCTTGAATGTTTAAGGGCGTAGGCGCTTTAGAAGTTTACAATTATTATTATCACAATTTTCAAAAACGCTTTAGCACGATAACTAGTAGTATAGGGAGCGCGACTCTGTTGCAGACCCTAGTTGCACAGCTCTGACTGTTTTACTATGGTGAATACATTTTATATCGGTCGGCACAATGTTCAGCATCAGGATGTGTCTAAAGTCTTCAAGATTGGTTGCAGTGATTTTCATGGTTGTGTGCCTACTTAAGATTGATTGCAGTGATTTTCATGGTTGTGTGCCTACATAAGATTCCTTGTCATCGGTATCGCCAAGCCGGCCATTGGCCTTCAGTCATGGCGCCGCCATTGCACCGCATCACTATAGCTGTGAGTACCTGCTGAATTTACAATACGAACCAATTACATTGCCTCCGAACCTCGAATTTGACATTCGTAAATTTACAAGCAATAAGAAGAAACGTGGCTCGAGAGGGGAGTGAGGAATCGCCTCAAGAAGTATGGTTACAGGCCGCCGCTTCCCGCAATAACATTATCGAATATGCGATCTATTCGAAATAAAATGGACGAACTGTCGACCCTAATCACGCACGATTCGGACTACCGACGAAGCAGCCTACTATGCTTTAGCGAAACCTGGCTGTCAGAACAAATCACAGATGTTGGACATGACGGTTACATCACGATACGTTTTGACAGAAATAAGATTAAGACCGATAAAAGCATTGGAGGTGGGCTATGTTTGATGGTGAACAACAAATGCGCCACCAATTTGTGCGTACGAGAACGCATCAGCACGCGATCGTATGAAATACTGACAGTGTCGTTCCGACACCACTACCTGCCCGTGAACTCGGCCAAGTGACGGTCATTCTTGTAGACATTCCTAGCCCGGACCTTACAGGAGCAGCCGAGCGTGTCGCCGAGGGTTACAACAGAACGATCAATAGGTCAATTGACCAGGCTGTGTTTGTGGTTGGTGACTTCAACAGTTGAGACATCACGAGTGTCCCGCCTGATCTGCACCAGAGCGTAACGTGTCCGACGCGCCTCAACAAGGCGATCGATCTATGCTACAGCAACTTCCCTGAGGCATTCCGACACTGTGTAGGCCTGCTCTTGGACGGTCGGACCATAATGTCATCCACCTGGTGCCCAAATACAGGCAGCTGGTGAAACGTGAGAAACCCAGGACTCACAGCTTACGCATCTGGGACCTCGACAACTCAGAGACATTGATTGGGTGCTTTGATTGTACTGATTGGCAGGTGTTTTATGATGGCTGTTCTGATAATGTTGATGAAATTGCTGACACTGTTACCTCCTATATTCAGTTTTGTGAACAAAATTTAATACAAACGAAAACTGTTCGAATTTTTCCAAATAATAAGCCATGGATCACCAAAGTTCTAAAAGGTATTCTAAATGAGAGAAAAAACATGTGTTTTTGAATAGAGATTGTACATCAGTTAGAGGATTAAACAAAGAGTTTAGAAGTAAAATGAAACTAGCGAAATTGGAGTATAAAAACAAAGATGAGCGAAAACTACTATCTGGTAATGCCAGCGATGCCTGGTAGGGTCTTAACAGGATGATGGGTAGAACTCGTAAAGAACAACCTTTGGTATCTGACAATCCAGCAAAGTTTGCAAATGATTTAAACAGGTTTTATGCCAGATCTGACAATATCGACTATAAAGATGAATGTGATATATTGTGTCACACAATAAGTTCCAGCCCTGTAACACTGGTCGAAAGTGATGTTGTTAGATGCTTCTCACGCATTAACCCAAACATAGCACCTGGACCCGATGGTTTGCGGGGCCGTGTTGTGAAAATATGCGCGGGTCAGCTCGGTCCTTTTTTCACAAGATTTTTCCACTTGCTCTTAAACACACATTCTATGCCACCCTCATGGAAAAAATCTACTATTATGCCCATTGCCAAAAAACCTGGCGCAAGAACATTTTATGATTTTCGACCAGTGGCGCTTACATCTATCATTGCTAAATGTATGGAAAGACTTGTATGTAATCAACTGATTAAGCATGTGGCTAATCGCATGGATCCCCTACAATTTGCTTAAAGGAACATGCAATCCAAAAAGTAAAAATTGCTCAAACCATTAAACAATGTTCATTGAATCATATCCCATATTTTGTTATTTTTTCGGAAATGATTTATGCAGTTTTAAGGATAATTAGTGAACCTCCCTGGAGACTGACATTTTGGACATTTCGCCTGTGGGTGTGTGACGTCACACTTCCACAACAGCTAGCGCCTCGGGTGGGCAAAACAAAACGAACTCTTCACCCACTGAGTCTGAGATCTATCCATCCGTTTAATTACACTTACATAGCGTTATATATACACACACGGCGTCCATTACAATATAAATATTCACAAAGAATAGGATAAAGAATAACGATGCTCAAGTATTGATTGCAACCTAGGCAATCGCGCATTCCTACTTGGACTTGGTCGGTTAGACGAAGCTTAATAACTGTTCTTATCGCCCACTTTCACATGTAAACAAATCGTTTATCTAACTAATTATTCCAGTCGACCGTCGCGCAGTGAATATCTTACTAATCATAGATTTATATTATTATAAAGGAAATACATTGAATGATATTATAGTACCCCATTTATAGTATTTGCGTACATTATGTTCGTCCATTTTGCGAGACCGCTCTTCGCGTGCCATAACAACACCGACCCTTCGGCCCTGGACTTTTCGTTCTTTGCACACATTTAGTGGGGACAGTACTTTCGTTTAACAGTCGTCTTTCACCAAATCCAAGCAACCTGTATTCCAGATCAATGGTGACATGGTCCTGGCAAACCATTTTCCGGTTGAAATTGAATTTTTCCACAGTACGACCCGTACCAATATTGTGGAGCCGTTTCATCGCCAACTCGCGCTTCGCAGAGAATTTATTGGCATTTGGAAAAATCTCTTTCCTTTCACTCACCCTCTCTTGCTTTGTTTTGGCATCCGTATGCTTGACATCCATGCATTTCATTATCACAAGACTCATAAAAGCAATTCAAATCATGTCGCTGTGCTAGTGTTTACATGTTGCGCACCGCCTATATCGCTAAGAGTTGTGGACACTCTACGTCACACTGACGCATTCTCTCGCGTTACTCTTCGTGAGTTCTTCGTGAAATGGGCAACAATGGCAGCGCCCATGGTCAGTGAAAATGTACGTTTCAAAATTAATTTTATGATGTATAACATTCTTATAGAATACACATTTTACAACATTCTATCTTGAATGGCATGTGGGAATGTGAGGGATTTTAACGCATTTTCAACACTATGGTTGCATGTTCCTTTAACGAGCCAAAAGAGGAGTAGAGGACGCAACACTAACTTTGTTCAATTTAATTGCCAGTCATCTAGAGACTTCTGGAAATACCGTCCGTGTCCTATCCATGGACTTTTCGTCGGCCTTTAATACTATACAAACCCATGTTCTAATAAAGAAGTTGTTGAACCTTGAGGTTAATCCTGATCTTTTTCTATGGATTAGGCAGTTTCTATGTGATCGGCCACAGCGCGTCAGACTGAACGGTCCTCTGTGCAGAAATCCCGTGCTGTCGGCCGAAATCGTAGTAAACACCGGAGCTCCACAAGGATGCGTCCTTTCCCCAATCCTGTTTTCAATATATGCCAACGACATATCGTCTAACAATTCATTTCTTAAACTAATTAAATATGCAGATGACATGGCGCTTGTAGGTCGTCTTATAAATGAACACTGTCTTTACGAATATCTCCTTCAAATCGATGCGTTAACCTTTCAGGTTAAGTCCAGCTTTCTTAAACTTAATACAACAAAAGCTAAGGAGTTAATGTTTGGAGGGGGAAGGACTATTCAGCCACAAAAAAAACAATATTTATGGATAATCAAGAAGTAGAAATAGTGAAGAGTTTCAAGTACCTAGGTACATTACTTGATGAAAGCGTGTCATTCTGTGGTCATGTTGATTATGATTACAAGAAAGCGCAACAATGACTGTTCCTAATGAGAAAGCTGAAAAGTGTCGATGTTAGCCAGCATATTCTCAAACTTGTTTACAGGGGTTTAATAAAGAGTGTTCTATCTTTTAACATAATCACGTGGTATGGCCAACAATAAAATAAAGGTAGCTCGTGTTGTCAACACAGTTAGCAAGTTGATTGGTAACTAACAGAAACACCTGTCCAGTATACACAATGCAGTACTGAAAAGGAAGGCCAGACAAATAGTGTACGATCCTACCCATCCTTTGAATGACGGTTTTCAGAAACGTCCGTCAGGGAGACGTCTAAAAGTTCCACTAGCTAAAAAGAACCTATTCAAGAAATCGTTTATACCCTTTGCCATTTTACTTTTGAATGCTAAATGTTAATGTACTGTATACTTCTTCTATTCCATACACTTATTTCCATGTACTGATTTACCTAATCTTATTTAATTACCAATTTTAGTACATATTAATAATGTTACTAGATTGTGTGTTATCAAAAAACCTTTTTAAGGAATATTGCTTGCTTATTTATTTATTTATTACTTAGAATATTTATGTATATACATTTTTATGTGTCTTATTAACCTACATATTATGGCTCACCTATCTTATTACTATCATTTTACTGTGTAACTGAAGAACAATTTCAGTTTTTAATGTGATGTTTTAAATGGACAATAAAATCAGTTGAATCTTGAGCTTGAATCTTTTCCCTGTAGCACCGCTGGGTTACCCGGTTAATGGTCAAATATACCTACCAAGATAGATGGAAGTACAATTTGATGTATGTGCACTGTACGTATGAGCCCCACCACGCACAATGCAAAACCAGCTAGCCTGCATGTTTTGTAATGTACCGTATTATTGTCATGTGAAGTGTTAGTGTTTGTAAATATATGATACTAAGAGAACGTCATTATATGTTGTAGATACACCACTAATGACGACAACAACAGCGTCAATCAACCCGACTTCACAACCAGCGTCAAAATGGAACAATTTGTTTATATTGCCAATAGTACTTGGAGCTGCTATCATTGTCGTGCTGGTCTTGATCTCCTATAAATTAAAGGATAACACTAGCAGACGCAGCTCACATGTCCGCCAGCCTACTTGTGATCGAAAGAAAGCAGTGCATCCCGATTCTTATAAACAGGCAGTTGTTCCACTTCAGCATTCTAACATGTCAAACCGCACAGCCTTGGTGCCACATGTGAAACTACAGCGGCCTCTAGGATACAATTACGAGAGTATGTACCGCAGCAAAGGCCAGGACTACACAAGCAACAACAGTCGTGGAACTCGTACTCGTGAACGAGCTAAGAGAAACTCTAGCAAAACACGCCAAGGTCAGATCGTTAGGAATGGACATAACGTAACCAAAAGAAATAGGTCGCCCCACCAGAAGACACAAATAAAGCGTAGTAGTAAACCACCGTATCGTCAAATACAGCGCGCCTCTGCAGGCTACCGTGCCTTCATATGGAGTCCTGCCTGTAGAGCTTATCCCGGATATTTAAGCAACGCAGCATATAACGGTTACCCAATACATGGTTATAGCGGTTATCCTACAGGCACTCGCCCACAATACTAACTATACGTCTGTGCACCTTTAATAATGATCGCAACATAATTGGACGTGTATATCCCAATGTTAATACTTTTTTATTTTGCTAAAGATATACATTCAAAGTGTTGATAGTTTCTCGTATCACAACAATAAATTACACAATGATGTATACATAGCCTCGATGTGGTGGATCGTTTATAAACAACCATGCGCTTCTCCAATTAATGATAATTGTTTTTGCAGAATGTTTCAGTCAAACAATTCATGGCAAATCATCTGACACGCATTTTTAGTTTCCATCTGTACAATTTATTGCATAGGTATAATCTTAACAAAATACTGAAACACCGATACAATGTCAGTAGCCGAGTACTCTGTGTTATCATCTCATTTATATATCACCATCTAATATCAACACTATGATACTTTGGGAGATGCTTTCTTTCTTGGTCACCGGTTTGACTGACATGTCATAATGTTTCACTTAGGCTTGATATTCGGCTTAACCTGTATTGTTTTGTGTATGTTTATGCATGTATATATATATATATATATATATATATATATATATATATATATATATATATATATATATATATATATATATATATAATATATATATATGAATATATATGATGAATTACAGTTTTCAGATACACTTAATATGTTAATTTGTTTTCATAAATAATGTAATTAGTAGCTTACTTAACATTATGAATATTTTAACATATCAAAATATTATGTAGCATGTCTATCTATCTATGTATCTATCTGTCACTCTTATCTATTCATACAAATATCTATCTAACTAATCTATTTACCCATGGCTTGCGGGGCGTAGGGGCGACAGAATTGTGGATCTTGACACGCAGGTTTTCCACACTTCTATATCCTCAGCTGTTCTAATACGTGTAGTGAAGCTGAACCCAGTCCATTCTTTGATATGACTTTGTGGTCTTCCTCTTTTTCTTGACCATCAGTTCCTCCTTGCAGGAGAAACTGGTGTTAACCAAACATATACACACACACTAGTTGACCATGGATGAGCTACATCGTGTTACAAACACCGTGTAAGTGACAATCGTAACCTTAATAATAATGAGCATACCTTTTATTTGTTTTCTCTACACGCATATGATGCTACTTCACAGCTATTTGTTTAACGATGGACAAATAACTAAACTAGCGAGCGATGTCCTACAAAGATAATACCACTAACACCTATCCCATGATCACCGAACAATACGGTATAAGATAAGAAGATATAAGTTACAATAAACATTAAATATGCTATTCAACTCATAGTAACCCTTAGTTTACCGTACTTTACGCTTACACAAGTATTCGTTGACGCACGTTTTCTCACTATATAAGGAGCAACATGCATGTGTTATAAAGTCTGAATGTCATATCTTAATATAAGTTATGATGGATGACTTGTGCATATATCACATGTCTAATGTAATAAAACTCACATGTGCAACTCATTTATGTGTTTTCAATGTACAATGTTTCTTGCAGGCAACATAATTCCTGCAGGGATGTTATTCATAACATAATGCCTACATACGTTATAAATGAAATTACATCTTATTGTATACGTTTTATTGGTTTCCTTCTACGATTGTAACTTTATCATGTACTTTTTGAATAATTGATTGATTCTCGGTAGATGGACAAATACTTTATCCTATAGAGGAAAGATCCATAACCACGTTACCCTGGCGGATATATCAGCCCACACCATGCGGAGAGGTCAGCAAGTCACCTGTTCTGACATATTTGTGGGGCTCTAAAATGTTAAATATATATGAGACAGTCGCCATTGAAAAATGTTTTAATGCAAATTGATGAAAAAGTAATTTATTCTCGATATATTAAAGTAACCTTGGCCTTTGGCTTGCAAGTATAACGCTAGGCGTTGTTTAGAGCAAGTGGCCATACGTTCGCTATCGCGTTTGTTTCGGCTGGACCGAAGTCTACAACGAACATTTCCTGGATCGCTATCTGATTTGCAAACAATACCGTTTATAGGCCGGGTGTGTAAGAGTGTCACGATACATAGCGAGAAGCCATGCGACCGAACTAATTGCGGACACGCCACAAGAATGATATTATAACGACTGACGACAGTTCTAGTTTCCGACCGAGGAACACAAATTAAAGCGATCGGGGAAGTTGTTCGTAAACCTATTTATAAGATATTGTGTATGGCTTGGCCATTTTCTAATAACATAAAATAGCTAATAAACAATTTTAATATCGAGAAGTTTTCAGAAGCGTCCAAATGCTTAAATGTATTATTTGACGGTGACCATGTCTGACCTCGGATTAACGCTTACTGCACCATTTGGCAACTCTACGACAGGCCTAATCTTGCCGGTGAGATACAGGGCTTCCCTGTGATATAACATTTGGGTGTGTGTAGGTGGGGCCATTTATACTCCTAAAATAGCGCACGTTTCGAGGATTTGCCGCTCGCCGAACTGCTTCGTAGCAGCGCAGTGGCTCAGGGGTAAGAGCATCGGACTCTAGACTAAGAGGACCGGGTTCGAATCCTGCACTGCCGTGTAAAACCTTGGGCAATTGTTTCACTCTACATTGATCCACTTCCCTCAGCTGTATGAATGAGTACCTGGCTATAGCCAGTGATGAATATGTGTGCACGAGCCGTCTTCGCGAATTATGCCGCGTTGCTTAATGCTTCCAGAGAAGCCGAGATGGTATTCGCATGAACAGGTCTACCAGGGAGTAAAGTGTAAAAGCGCTTTGAGCAATCCTAAGGATTGGGTACTGCGCTATAAACAACTTACCTATTTTTACGTAATGTTTATGACCAACATATCAGTCATCGTATTTCTCAGCTGAACCAAACATCGTAGAATGCCTTTTAGTGTAATTCCTCTGGGAGTCAATCAAATCACAACGTTGACTATTCACAGTACACTGAATTAAATGCTTTCCAGAAGGTATGTTTCCTTTCCACCAAAATAACTGCTTATGTGGGAAAAACCACTCAGAGCATGCAATGCTGACAATGCGAGTGTTCCGCTTTGTCCCAATACCGCATAGATGAGACAGATTTCAAAGACGCCATGATTTCTTCGTCCCTGTCACCGATGTTGTGTGCTTGCAGAGTTTTTGGTAACGACTCAAGGTTAGAATGAAGAAGTCGGTATCAGAGGAATAAATAGTAATTCCCGTCCTCCCACATGCTGCAACATTAATCGCATGCCGAATCAGTTTTTGTGTGTTAGCATCTTGTGATCATTGTAAAAATAGTTATTGTGAATGCTCGTTGTTGTCCGCTACACGTGCCGTTGTCCATCTGCTGCAAACAATGATAGTGGTACAACTGAGTGTTCGTGTCATCCCACTGCTACGAGCGAAGGTCTTTGATTACTTTTTCGAACATTACTCCTTGTGTAACCAATTTGAGCCAGACCCATTGACAAATCAATCAGATCAGTTGTGGCAAACGACGTTCATATTCGGACCAGCAAGGTCGTCATACTTTTTCAGTTTAATTGTGATTGAAAGTGCTTTAACATTGTTAAAGAAAATAAGAATGTATCTAAAGTATAAGATACCATCTGATAGAAAATGTATATATAATATATATATATATATAGAGAGAGAGAGAGAGAGAGAGAGAGAGAGAGAAAGAATAGGAATGAGAGATGGGGAGAGGTAGCATAATACATGCAGGCTACCCGAGAGAACGTACTAAAAATAGGGTTGGTGTTATTTTGCCAATTTCTTGTTTTTTTTTGTAATGGAATCCCCCCTAAAAATATGGACATTTTATGCTAGAGTACAAAAATACAAATTGTTGACCACTTGTCTGAACCTAGCCCCCTGTGCATACCCTCTGAAAGTCATGCCCCTTAAAATGTGGTCGAAAATGGTTTAATAGTGTGCTACTGTTCTCGTTCAATAGAGTTTCTGGGTTTTTTTCACATTAAATTTATTATCAAAGCTATATTATTAATTATTTATAATACACAATTGAAATGTCTTTCAGAAATACCTTTCAGTCTGTTGATTTTATACCCTTTTTTAATCGAAACTGAAGAAATGTTAAGTGATTGTTTATGTGGGGTGATACATTTCCCATATAAATTAAGCCGATACCATTTATAATGTAATTGCCTAAAATTATGATAAAACCTGTTGGTAAATGATAGCCAATCTGAACTGGCCAATCATACTTCCTCACTCTTTGAGATAATTAACGCTTAGAAATTAAATTTAATTGACTATGCAAACCGGATAAAAACATATGAAAAAAATGCATCAATAGAGAAACTACAACATCAGAAAATAAATCTTGAGACGGTCTCAATGCTCAGTTTTCGGCAACTATTGACCGATCTTTAGGTAAGATCTCGAGGTAAGACAATATTTCATCGAAATAATGTTTTCTCAAAATACATGAGACAGGATATCAACAAGTACGTTGGCATGGAACACAAGACAGCAAGAACTAAAGAAACAGGGCCTGCATGATGAGGGAAATTGATAATCTAGCAATAGATGCCAGAGGGGAGGAGGCGGCGGCTAGACGGACAGGGCGGCTAGACGGAGAGGGGGAGGAGACGGGATAGGGCGGTTCGCGGAAGAGGATGGTTAGAGAGGGCGACTAGACTTGATAGGGAGACTAGAGGGGAGAGGCTCGCTAGACGGGACAGCGCGACTAGACGGGAGAGGTTGGCTAGACGGGAGAGGGAGTTAGATGGAGAGGGCAGTTAGACGGGAGAGGGCGACCAGACGTGAGAGGGAGTTAGAGTGGAGAGGTCTGTTAGACGGGAGAGGACGATTAGAATGGAGAGAGGACTAGACGTTAGAGGGCGACAGGACGGGAGACGGCGACTAGACTGGAGAGGGCGACTAGACGGGAGAGGACGGCTAGACGGGAGAGGACGGAAAGACGCATCAGGGCGGCTATAGAGAGCGACTAGATTGGATAGGGCGGCTAGACAGGAGAGGGCGACCACGCGAGAGAGGGCGGCTAGCCGGGAGAGGGAGTTAGACGGGAGAGGGCTGTTAGACGGGAGAGGGGGGGGAGAATTATTTTTCTGTAGACTCATACACTTCGATGTAAGGCTTTCCCGTATAGTATAGTATAGTATAGTATAGTATAGTATAGTATAGTATAGTATAGTATAGTATAGTATAGTATAGTATAGTATAGTATAGTATAGTATAGTATAGTATAGTATAGTATAGTATAGTATAGTATAGTATAGTATAGTATAGTATAGTATAGTATAGTATAGTATAGTATAGTATAGTATAGTATGTAACAATGTATGCATGTTTATGCATATATGACGAAAACACTGAAATTAAGGTAAACGATAGTAACGATTGGGTGTCTTTCATGTGGTGATGTGCTATCTTGGGAACAAAGACATCGATGGCTGGAACTGGTTCTGGAGCTGCCCCCTCCTAATACATTATATTTGCTACAACAAAATCAATAACAGTAAACCGATATTGATCCTATGGGTGAAATGACATTAGCACCTGATGGTAAAACCAAACAAGGTTTAGATAAATTTCCCTGATGCATGTCGAATTGATCGCAAAAAGTCGATAGATAGAATGTCCAGAGAAGAGGTATATTACAACATGGGTGGACTCTTTCTTAAACAGATTGCGTCTTTGTCGATTGACCGCACAGGACGACTCTATTTGCGGTACATAGAGGGAATTCGGAGTATTCAGCTAAGCATGGGAATCTGGTGTCTCCATCTTGAAGTTGAACAGAGATGCTGGCTACCTTGCCATCTATATACGAAAACGGCAAGGCGTTACCTGCAATTTATGCTGAGAGTACACATGCACAGAATGAATACCAATGAAGGACTGACTAGGGGACAACATCGCTACACGACAGACAAGCAAACACTACTGCTGGTGCTTCCGGACTGACGTCAATTTAGAAACAACGTAACTCTAAAGAACATCATGGCATGAACATGTTTAGGATTTTATTGGTGAAGCACGTAATTGTAGTAAATAGGTATATCAATTGCATAGACTTCGTTAAAAAAAACACTACGCCAATAAGGTGGATATTATTCCCTTAACTTGATAACTAGCGAGGATACAATGACTGGCACGACGAAATGACTTTTATATCTCACCTTTATTAAGAGATATGTAAAAACTAAAGGTGGCGATATTCGAGCAGGTGTCCTGGAGCAAGGCTCGCACTAATGGGACCAGACAACAACTAAATACTACGTTTTACTACGGTTTACTGCAGTGAATACCACATTTTACTATGGCTTACTATGGTGAATATCACAATTTAGTATGGTGTACTATAGTAACTACTACGTTTTACTATGGTTTACTACAGTGAGTACCACATTTTACTATGGTTTACGATGGTGAATATCACAATTTAGTATGGTGTACTATAGTAAATATTACATTTTGCTATGGTTTACTACAGTGAATACCACATTTTACTATGGTTTACTATGGTAAATATCACAATTTACTGTGGTTTACTATAGTAAATATTACATTTTGCTATGGTTTACTACAGTGAATACCATATTTTACTATGGTGAATATCACAATTTACTATGGTTTACTATAGTAAATACTATGCTTTACTATGGTGTACTACAGTGGATACCAAATTTTACTATGGTTTACTACAGTGAATATCATGCATTACCATGGTTTGCTACAGCTAGTGAATACCACATTTCATCATAATTTACTATGGTGAATATGACATTTTACTATGTTGTACCACAGTGAATATTATGCATATAGTGGGTCTTGATCTTCTACATATGCCATATAACTAAAATAATCAAACAATTTGTTTATAATATAATGAAATGCTTTATTAACATGTTAAACATTCATGAATGCATATATACGCTTTGCCTTTTCTGCGCATTACTATAATGCATTTCTAGATAAGACAAACACGTCTTGGGCCAGAGCACTGTTAGCCTGCCTGTTGTGGAGTAATAAAATAATACTTAATTAGTAATGGTACTGTTTGAAATTTGTGGGAAACGATTGCAACAAATCTAGTAAGTTGAGTGCTAGCATCTATTGGCAGTGAACGTATGCATATTTGGAAGGGTCTAGTTGGCACCGTGACAGTTCCGCCATTTTTATTTGTAAACATGGCTGATGTCTGGCAGTACATCATGTCTATTTTAGTTACGTAATGATGGTGGGCACTAATCAGGGGAGCGTTTAGAAGTAACTGGTGTATATTATTTGATTTTTGTGACATTTTATCAGCATACAAATTCTTACATTTCAGATTTCTGAATGTTTATTTCTTGATAATCTGACAAAACATTCCACTGTGTCTTTTGTTGTATACAACTACAAGTACAATAAGTAGCCAGGTAATCGTTCTTCGTCAGCCATACTATTGTCAGTGCATGGTGCATGGTTAGCATGGTCTACTCATCACTCCACTGTATATATGGGCGAAGCAAGAAGAGAAAACAATATAAAATATGACCATTACATAATTAAAATTCATTCAACATATTTACATATATTTTGACAAGACCGTAATCGTTCAGTCGGGAGATGTTGCATTTCTTGGGAATAGGTATGACGGTGGGTGTTCTGAAACACATTGCAACTCTGCACTGCTGAAGAGAGAGAAAGAGTATAACACCAGAGTATAACACCAGCAAGTTAGATATGGGTCCTAAGCTGTTGTTAATGACCGTTGCGCGTGCCTTGTAGTGCGTGATCTGATGGAGACCTATCGCCACACATATCTTGTGAGCTCTTCCGAATTCTTCCCTGCTGCCGCTGATGAACGGTGCGGTCTTCTCTGCTAGTTTCTGCTTGATGTCTGTACCTGGAGAACCAAGGCATTTTGTTGCCATAAAGCGTAACACTTTGTCTCCTTGCACATCTGACACCAGCTGACACAGGATATCACGACGTCAACGGATTTGTCTCTAAGTCAGGACATCATCGTCTTTGTAGAAGCTGTTTACGTCTTCTACTGAGTATGATGTTGTTGGTGCATGTACTTGCACTATCTTCAATTTGTAGCGCTGTTATGCACACACGAAGTTCTGATATTCTGGGGCTGATGCTATTTACCGTCACTATTATTGTCTTTCATGCTTTTCTTGTTTATGAGACATTCTACTCCTGCTTGGCCGCTGTTTGTCATAGAACACGCTGGTGTAGGCAGGGTTTTTGTGAGTATGACCTCACTTGGTGAATAATTCTGGTGAATTCGGCTTCCGAACACGATGTCGATTTATCTTGCTCTTAGAAAATGTGACCCACAATACTGATACATACGTCCAACCTAAAATGGGATATTACTCGTTTCAATTGCCCGACAACACATACTAAATTATTAGGCAGCCAATATTACTATAAATAATAGAATTACTATATCTTTGTTTGATTATCTAATGGTATAGTATTTGAAAATGAATTCGGATTTTTGAGAGATAAACGTAATTATCATTGGCTACTCTTGTGAACAATGGTGTGAATGATTGTACACTTTCAGTCACAAAGCTAAATTAAATTGTTAAAATTTTATTATCATATTTAATGCTTTCTTTAATATATATATATATATATAAAAAAAAAAAAAAAATTTTTTTTTTTTTTATATATACTGATAATATATTAACAACTCATCTGTATCTTCCCCTTCCAAAAATTTTGACACAAGTGTAAATAATCTATAGATTTATAATCAATTGTGTTTGAAGGCAGCGGTTACGACAGATAACGGACATATATTAATGGTTTGGTTTTGCAGGGAAAATATTCCACTCTCTCTCAGATTATGTTCTTTTGTTTTATTTTAAGACGGTAAGTAGACTAAAGATAGAGACCAACAACGTCAGAATTCTACTAAGAGATGAAGACATACAAGAATTAGAAGAAGAACTTAGGGAATCCAGGTTGGTATAGGATGTAATCGGGATCTCCGAAGTGAGAAGACCAGAGGAATGTTTCACTACCTCACAAAGCGGCCACGTACTATACCACTCTAAGGCAAACAACGGCCAAACAGGAGTAAGGTTTCTCATAAAGAGGAAGTGGAAAGACCACATATTGAGGGTAAACAGCATCAGCCCCAGAGTTGCAGAACTCGTTGTGTGCATAACAAAGTGCTACAAATTAAAGATAGTGTAAGTATATGCACCAAAGGCATCATACTAAGAAGAAGACGTAAATAGCTTCTATAACGACGTCGATGAGACTATAGGGAAACCAAATCAATACACGATTGTGATGGGAGACTTCAATGCTCAAATAGAGAAAAGAACAACCCTATGGAAACAGTAACGGGCAAATTTGGGCTAGAATTGAGAAACGAAAGAGGCGACACCTTGGTAGAATGGGCAACATGAAAAAACTACAAAATCATGATTAACATGTTCCCGGAGAAAGCAGGGAGGAGATGGACGTGGAAAAGCCCAAACGGTGTAACGAAGTCCGAAATTGCCTCATCATCATCATGCTGTCGGTCGCGATGCGACAAAGACTGCTTCTATCACTTGCCTATTGCTCTCCATTTTATCTCTCGGCTGTGAGAGTGATGTCCATGAGTCGGTCTTTATGTTATGCACATGCCAAATTCTGCTACTCTGGGACTGATGCTGCTTACCCTCATTATATTGTCTTTCGTGCATTTCTTGTTTATGAGACATTTTACTTTTGCTTGGCCGTTGTTTGCCCTAGAACACCCTGATATCAGCAGGGTTAATCACTTATGGTGAATATGGCCTATACGTCACATCATTTGGTGAATGATTCTGGTGTATTCGGCTTCCGAGCACGATGTCGATTTATCTTGACTTTGGTCAATTTGACTCACAACACTGATACATACATCCAACCTAAAATTATTAGACAGCAGTTATTACTATAACTAATATAATTAGCATATAAAATCAATGATAATGTGTATTGTTAAATGTAAATACGACTAACTAAGCCACTCTTGAACGGTCTGTTGTGAACTTATTTCAGCAGAGTGCATGAATATTGAAGAATTCATACATATACAGAGACAAACTCTTGCAGTATCTGACGAATCTGATTTCCCTTCCATTTAGTAGGGTCTAGAATTGCACTTTCGTGGCCATTCTTTTGCTACTAAGGTTTGACGATTGATTCGACTTTTATGGACCATTTAAAAAAAGATTTAAGCCCCCGGTCCCTCTAAAAAAATGCTGGCATTTTCCGCCGAGGGCCAAATCCAAAATGGCCACTGGCACCATCTGGAAAATCAACCAAAGCGCCAAACCAAACCAAAGCGTCAAAAATCACGTACGAAGACACTTTTATCGACCAAGAGGATTCCGATTCTGACATCACTTTGACGTTATGACATAATTTTGACCCAGAAATCCAAGATGGCTGCCATCCGGTCAAGTATGGACGCCATCCGGTAAAGTAAAAACGTAACTTTTGAACGAGAAGGGAAGATGTATGTTTTTAGAGATTGCACTTATTCAGTGTGTAAATATGTATTGAAACAATACTTGTAAACTATGTTCACTGAAAAAAATTTAACGTAAAAACCCAGTTTACCTTGGTATTGCTGTACTTTAAGCAAACTACCTCCATAAGGATATCTTGCTGTAAAAACCAAAATAGTTAATGAATGTATGGCAAAAGGTATACTTCAAGACAAGTTCTTTTGAATATCTGTAACTTGAATAGTTGTCACTTAAAACATGTCAACAATTGTTTACCTTGAATATTTGTTTTGGCCATTTTGTTTAGCCAAATGGCACCATAACACAATTAAAACACATTCAGAAGTAACAAATTGTGCATTCATGTTATGCTACACATAGTTACGACATCATAGCTGACGAATCAATGTAACATTGAGAAATATGATCAGAGCATTCTGCCTCACTAGATTATGAATCATCAGATTCAAATTATTCCCCTCCTCCTCATCTCCCTCCTCCTCCTTCTCCTCGCTGTCATCTTCCCCGCTCTCTTCAACTGGCCTTGGTGCGTCGGGAGAGCAGGTCGCGTGTAGCGACCACCAACCAGCTCCCAGCCATGTCCGAGTGGCGAGGGGTGGTGCTTCAGAAACGGTGGCACATTAGATACGCCAAGTAGTTGGCGCGGAGGCAATGTTGGCGCAGGCTATCTGCATCTGGAGGGAGACGAATGAATGATTTGTTCTTCGTTCTATTCCACTTCGTGGCACGGGCCTCAGCTATGGTGCTAATTTTTTTGTCGCCGTAGATGACATGTCGTGTGAACTCGAGGCGCTGCTCTACCACTTCCTCCTCAAGGTCAAGGCTCTCTCCGCACAGCGACAGCTGTCATTGCGACACAGGGCTCTTCGCCACCTGGTCATACACCGACTTCTTACCCTTACCGTAGAGTTGGCATCACAGCCAGTCATGCAGTGCAACTGCACAATACACTCAGCCATTTCGTCAGCTAGCAGACCTCGGCAGAAGATCATGTCCTGCTTTCTCTTGATACGGAGCATGCCGGGCAGTTGCTGCCGCGGCACGACAACAGGGCCACTGTAACCGGACTCGCGCAGAACTGCGTAAGCGGAGAAGAGGACAGTGTCAGCCTCAGACTGGTCAAAGCTATAGTTCTGCATCGGTTGCTGGGTTGACACGTTGATGCTGTGGGGGCCAATTGAGTAGATAATATCTGCACTAACACTCTGTGCTAGGTCGGTCAGGTAGTCAATTTTTGCAGCCGCCTCTTGTTGCTGACGCTACGTTTTGAACGCTCTGGCAGGGGGTAGGGTCTGCCAATTTCATGAAGGTGTTGGGGACATGTGCCCTACCGTGTCTTTTAGTCGAGTATGCTGCATCGTACGGGTCATTCACACAGATGATACGGTCATCATTGACATGGCAGACAAGGATAATGGATGACACCTTGTGCACGTAGTCCGATCACTTGTATGCGATGCCGTCTTGCGTCTGCCGATCTTCTACTGTTCGAGTTGCCATACTCCTGATCATGCCTATGTCGACGAGAGCGACGTAGGGTTCCTGCAGGTCTACATTTTGCAGAAAGAGTTTCTGGATGAGTTTGCTCTTTTGCGTCTTCCTGTGTGTGCCGTAGGAGTTCAATAATGCCATACACTCCTCGACAACACGATGTTCCAGCAACTGGGGCAGGTCCACAGGTTGACTGACCTCAACCAGGTTGATCACTGCCTTAAGAGCAGTCCGCTCCATCTCAACAGCTGTCGCCATGATTTCCTCCCCGGGCATCTTCGTACCTAGTTCCCTGGTAAACGTCAACCGTTTGCTCAGAGGAACGGATGCATGGAGAGAGGTATTCTTACTGAAAACCCGCTCTCGCAAGAAACTGATCAATTTGTCCTCCCCCCGCAGCATGCGCTGAGTAGAAATCCGCAACGAGCTTACCAGATTCAGGCATGGGTGACTGTATGGTGCGGAGGATGGGTGAGGCCGGGTCGAATGGAAGGGAGTTGAATTCTTGCATGCATGTGACCAGGTCCTGCAGTGCGTCAGTCATCTTTTCGCATCCGTTTTGGGCCGCATTCCATGTGCTTCCTCTTGGCATATTTTCGATTGACGTTGTGAGCCTGATCCGGACCACATTGTTAACACTTCTGGAGTGCACCAGGTGAGCCAGTCATTTTGCTGCCCATGTTCATGGTACACAGGCCATGTTGGAGTAGAGGTTGCCTGTCATGGACCGAGTGAAGTCAGTACGAAGGTAGGCAACTTGATCAACAGGGAGGGCTGTCAGCATAGCCCAGCAAACAGGCAACGCGGGGTCTTGGGAGAGACTTGTATTTCTCAAAATCTGAAGATTATCCGTTGTCTCATCAGCCATGTCGGGCGTGAGCCTCATGATCACCTCGTACATGAGCCTCCAGCAACACAGCCTCCTCTTGTAATGTTTGACTTTCATGCAGCGCACGATCGACAGAGCCCTCAGGGCGGTCACCTTTCACGTCCGCGCGAGCAAGGGCATGAATAATGCTCCGCTTGCGCTGAGGCTCTGTACTTGAGGAGAACGTGGGCATAGAGAGTGTGGGAGGCTCACCGCATTGGATGGTTCTATGTGGCGTAACTGCCTGCATCTCAGACGCCTTCTCAGTCAGTGCCTGCGACACAGTCTTGGCGTCTTTGATGCGCGCATGCTTATCCTGGATGTTTGCTTCGTACTCCTGAACAAGACGGTATACTTACTTACTTACGTATGCCTGTTTGCTCGCTGGGAGCATAGGCCATCGACCAAGGAACGCCACCGTTTTCTGTCCGTGGCCATCTTCTCCATTTCTCTCCTGGTGTATCCCATCTCCTTCGTTTCTTTTTCCGTGTCTCTTTGCCAGCTGTTTCGTGGCCTACCTCTTCGTCTCTTCCCTGGAGGGTTCCATGTGATGGCTTGACGGGTGATGGTGTTTGGTGGTTTCCTGAGTGTATGTCCTATCCACCTCCATTTTCTCTTCTTTATTTCATTTTCTACGGGTAGTTGCTTGGTCATTTTCCAGAGTGTAGTGTTGGATATCTTGTGAGTCCCATTCCATGGATTGTTCAACAATGATTCGCAGTGTTGCTATTTGGTCGGTGCATGATCTGTCTTTGCGAAAGCCAGCTTGGTGGTCTCTGAGCTTGGCATCCACCCCTGTCTTCAGTCTGTCCAAGATGACTCTGTTGAGGACCTTTCCGGGTACTGATAGGAGCATTATCCCTCTGTAGGAGCTTTTGGAGCTTCTTTCCATTCAGTTGGTATTTCTTCTTGCTCCCATATCTTCCCCAATAGATCATGCAGTATCTCTGTGGAGGTCTCTATGTCAGCCTTGATTGCTCGGCAGGAATTTTGTCTGGGCCTGAAGCTTTCCCTCTCTTCATGTGATGGATGGCTTTCTCAATCTCTGCCTTACTTGGTCTTTCGCAGTTTATCTGGAGTACTTTTTCAGCTGGTGTGATGTCTGGAGGGTTCTGGGGTGGTGGCCGGTTTAGCAGTTCTTCAAAATGTTCCCTCCATCTCTTCAATTGGTCTTCATCACTGGTAAGTACATTGCCATTCTTATCTTTGATAGGTCTGTCTGTACGCTTGTACATTCCTGCTAATTTTCTTGTTATTTTATACAGTTGTTTCATGTTTCCTTGGGCTGATGCATCCTCTGCTTCCTTGGCTAGGTCTTCAATGAAGTTTGCCTTGTCTGTTTTTACGCTGTTCTTGACTGCTCTGTTTGCCTCTGTGTAATCTTCCTGTGCTGTTGCTTTTGCTGCTCTCGTTCGGCTGTTGTTAATTGCACCTTTTTTTTCCTTCCTCACTTGCACTTTGTTGAGAGTGTCTGCAGAAATCCAGTCTTTTTGTTTGTATTTCTTCTTTCCCAGAACTTCGTTGCATGTGCTGGTCCGCATCTCCTTGATCTGTTGCCATTTTGTGTCTATGTCCATGTTTCCTTCGTCAAGAAGATCTTGTAGGGCTTCATATTTGTTTCTGACTGTAAGTCGGAAGGTCTATGTTGTCAGCCTGTCCTTTAGGAAGTCCACATTGTACTGCGTTCTGGTGCTCCTCTTGACTTCTCTCTTCTTTAGCTTCATCTTCATTCTGGCCAGCACTAGATGGTGGTCTGAGGCTGCATCTGCCCCTCTCTGCACTCTCACATCCTGCATTGATCTTCTGAACTTCCGTCCTATGCAGATATGGTCTATTTGATTTTCTGTTCTGTGGTCTGGTGATACCCAGGTTGTCTTATGAATCCTGCGATGCGGGAACACGCTGCCTCCGATGATCATGTTGTTAAATGCACAAAAGTCAGCCAACATCTCGCCATTTTCATTCATTTTGCCAAGTCCCTGTCTGCCCATGACTTCTTCGTACCCGCTGTTGTCTGATCCGATTTTGGTGTTCAAATCTCCCATGAGTATTGTCATATCCTTCTCCTTCAGTTTGTCACACAATGTTTGCAGTTTGTTGTAAAAGTCCTCCTTTGTTTCCTCATCCTTGTCGTTTGTGGGTGCGTAGCACTGAATGATGTTGAGCTTGATGTTTTCTTTCTTTGTTTTGAACGAGGCATAGATGATCCTTGGTCCCGCCGCTTCCCAGCTAATGAGAGCATTCTGTGCCTCATGTGCAACATGAAGGCCACGCCTTCTGTGTGATGTGCGTCTTCCTCTTCATGCCCAGAGTACAGTATCATTTCTCCCGTATTCAGTCTGACTTGCCCCGACTGTGTCCACCTCGTTTCACATAGCCCTAATGCTGTGATGTTGTAGGCCCGTCGTTCCCTTGCTATTTGGGCTGCTTTGTTTGCTTCGAACATGGTTCTCACGTTCCATGTTCCGATTTGTGATATTTTCTTGGAAGACAAGAAGGGTATCGGCGATGTAGCTTCCTTACGGCTTTCACTGCATGGCGTCATACTTTCCACAGGAGGCCCTCCCTCTCCCAAGTTCAGTAGAGTTCCTTTGGTCGATGTTTTCGTAACAATCTGTTTTTTACGGGAAAGGGTTGTTAGCCCTTTGCCCAACCCTCCTCTTTTCTCAGCCGGGCTTGGGACCGTCCATGGCAGAGACGGTCTAGACGCTGCAGAAATATCCAACTAAGCGGTGTGCAACCTGCAGTGCAAGTGTGCTTCATTAAAACAAATAAGATCTTCACTGTGCTAAACAAGAGATATGTACCCTTATTAAACAAATCCATCCAATATGGCCCTCATCCCAAAAGGAGCTCACTTCTAGAACCATTATTCATCATGTCCGACAGCGGGGTTCTTGTTCCCTTTATATTAGTTGGGTCCAGAACTTCGATTCCTTAACCATTATATATTACCTTGAAGATGAACCTAGAATTACATTGACTTTACCACGTGACCTTAGTTCGATCGATCACCTTCATAAATTGCATCAGCGCTTCGATTTAACCGACATAATGTGTATTGGTCAACGTACCCCGAAAAGCGTCTTCATACATGCTTCTAGGTGCCCTGGTACAAAAGTTACGTTTTTGTTCTACAAGGTGGCGGCCATCTTGGATTTATGGGTCAAGATGATGTCATAGCGTAAAACTGGTGTCACAATTGGAATCCTCGTCGAAGAGTGTCTTCATATGTGATTTTTGGCGCTTTGGTTCAAAAGTAATTTTTAGAAATGGTACCAACGGCCATTTTGAATTTCTCCCTCTGGCGGAAAATGCCACCATCTTTTAGAGGGACCGGGGGACTAAATCTTTTTTAAATGGTCCATCTGTATCTGTATATGTAACTGGCTGGCAAAATGTCCTAGGGACACATCACGCCAGTGCGCATGGTGGGTCGTCTGACTTGATTGTTAAAATGTTGGATTAAATTATTTTGAAACGAGTTTAGTGAGACAGTGTTTATTGAGACAGTTTAATTTTGAGACAGTGTTTGGGGGGAGAGAATTCCATTCTTTAATTGTTGTTGGGAAGAAGCTGTTTCCAAATATGTTTGCAGAGTATCTAATTTGCAAGAACTGACTGTCATGTTTACGTGAGGATCTAGTGTTGTGTTGCATATAGTGATCTAGCGGGATATCTATAAGGTTATGTTCCATTTATTTAGATTTCTCCTAAAGACTCCTAGAGTCTGTTGTGCTTTCCTAGCGACTGAGTTGCATTGTGCTGTCCAATTTAATGTATTTGATATTTGTACACCAAGAGAACAATGTGATTGAACATATTTAAGTTGTTGGCCACAGAAGGTGTAAATATTTGGTGTCGGTTTTCTTGAGGCTAATGTCATTGTGAAGCATTTGGTGGGATTTAATTTCATAAGCCAGGTGTTTTGCCATTCCTCAAGTTTGATTAGATCATTTTAGAGGGGAGAAATGTCATTGTCTGATTTAACTGGTTGATATAGTAGGCAGTCATCTGCAAAAAGGCGAACGTTTGAAGTGAGTAGGTCCATAGTAGTTAAATCGATCGTCAAACCTTAGTAGCCAGAGAATGGTCAATAAACTGCCATTACATACCTTACTAATTTGAAGTATCTGCTTAATGCCAAATGGCCAATTACTCCGTTATGTTCTTTCATAAATCAAAGGGTGATTTGAAGTTCAGCGGCTGCGATTCTCCTAACGGGTGACGCGTCGTACGCTGAAATGCTGTTTTTTTACTCCATCCAGCACCATTAAACTCATGCAGAAACCGCACACAAAACTAAGTCTTATCATGGTTGATCGCAAAAGCGTGGGGACAATTGTATTACTATTACTGTTATTTTTTATAATAATTTTCCATTTAGGTTGTGTAGTACACCTATTGCCTTGTCTTTCAAATCTTTTATGGCATGGATAATCTCCGAGTGTGACACCGTTGATATTCAGCATTTTTACAAATAGTATTTACATCTTTATTGTTACTCAGGCTCATATTTACAATGTTGTGTGACCCAGTTACACCATCAATAAAATTTCGAAGAAACAAATTACTGTTATTCATTAGCTTAATTTCTTTCTAAAATGCTTTGTTATTTTTACACAACAGTTTTTTGGCAAGTGATTACTTTTTTAGAGCATCCTCATTGTTCTTATGAATCTCATAGCACCATTAAATCTAGTGAGCTCTGTTTTTCATGTCAGAAAGTGGACCTTGCCTGGAACTCCCAGCATTTTGCCACATGATATACGTTTCTCGAGATATATCATAGAGATCAGCCTCGAATCTCAAGAGAACGTTGAATGGTCAGATGAACCACATAAAGCATTCCAACAAGCTCAGAGCTAATTATCGTCTAATCGCACATTGGTTCTTCCACGACCCGACGATCAGCTATGGATTGTCACTGATGGTGCGATGAAGTCTCATGGCATTGGAGCTACCCTGTACGTGACACAGGGAGGAAAGCCCCTCCTCGCAGGTTTCTTCAGTGCGAAACTTCGTGGACGTCAATTCACATGGATACCATGCGAGAGAGAGTCTCTGTCCGTTGCTGTTGCAGTTCAGTCTAGACACTAGGTATACATCTTGACCGACAGCAAGCCATGTGTACAAGCCTTTGGGAAGTTTTGTCGGGGTGAATTCTCAGCCAGTCCACGTGTATCGACATACCTATCTTGTCTTGGTCTGTATCAAGCAACGGTGAGACACATAGCCGGCTCAGCTAATGTTGCATCTCATTTCGCAAGCCGTAATGAAGCAACTTGCGACAATCCCGTATGCCAGATATGTTCGTTTGCAAGGCAACTGGAAGAGTGCATAGTTCAAAGATTGTGCACTCGAGACATCATCAATGGCGACGCCAAACTCCCTTTCACCAGCAGAGCTGCGTGGTTATCAATCGAAATGGAATGCCAGCATTTGAGACGTACTTATGCTCACTTGGTACATGGGATTAGACCGTCCAAGAAACTAAACGACATCAAGGACGTAAAGCGCTACACCAACATCGCAACTGCTCCCAGGGACGGTCTGTTGGTGGTAAAGCGAGATTTGCTACTATCTACCATCCGCGAATGCATCAACGTACCTCGACAAGTCCTACTTACATTGTTGACGGCGTTGCATATACAGTTTGGTCATACTACGTCAAAACAACTCAAACTTGTTGTGCGTCGCTTCTTCTATGCACTCGACATAGACAAGGCAATTGAGGAAGTGAGCTCGAAATGTCATCAGTGTACGTCTCTGCGGAATGTACCACACCTTGCCGTTGAACAAGCGACATATGATCCTCGCGATGCAGTTGGAATGATATTCGCAGCAGACGTTATTAAGCTTGCACGACAGCTAATACTTGTTGTCAGGGATTGTGCAACTTCATACACAACCACGTGCCTAATTGAAGATGAACGCTGCCATACCATTCATAGTGCATTGATACGCCTGTGCATATAGCTGGTACCACAGATCCTGCGTAGAGCTACCGTTACCACTCGATGGCACACTCGCTGTCGTACGCACAGATCCTGCGCCTGGATTTGCAGCCCTGGTCGATGACAAACTCCTCCGATATTATAGAATCGCCATCGACCGCGTGTAGATTAAGAATAAAAACCCTGTTGCGGAAAATGCAATTCGTGAGTAGGAAGACGAGTTGCTACGTCAGTAGCCTTTGGGTGGTGCAGTGACTACGCTAACTTTCACTGTTGCAACTGCCCAACTGAATACTCGTATTCGCAGCCGACGTCTGTCAGCAAGAGAGCTACTGATATATCGGGATCAGTTTAGCAATCAGCAGATACCACTAGCAGATCGATCGATGATATTAGAACAGCACAGACAGCGCCTTGACAACCGTCCATGCATCGAACGTTCGAAGGCTCCTCGAATTCGTAACCTTCCGTAGACCCACATCGTGGGTGCGACCTCGTGTACATTTATGGAGATGGAAACAAGTCACGAGCCCGTGATAGATATTTGATGTTGTCTGTGGACGGCGTATGGTGTAGTATCCGTAATTTTGTCGGGTCGTAGTTGCGCAACACATCTTATCGTGTTAAACGATCGGAGTGTTACACCGTTCCATGTGACTGTCCAGGCTCTGCTACATATCAACGGATATCGTTTGACACAGAACCTGCAAATGAGTGTGACGACACAATCGAACAAGACCACGATGTGGGATTCACCGGGCCACCCGATGGTTCCACTGAATTGTCACTCCTGTATACGACACAACCCCAACGTCACACTGCCACCAAGACGCAAACTATTCTGATGATGTTCCGAACGGTCCACGTCGGTCATTTCGGCTGAAAAAGAAAGCAACATGGTTGGCTGTATTTGTTTAATTATTCAAATAAGAAGAGTTCAGTGGTTGATGACTCTGCCACTAAATGATCTCGTTCCTTTGGGGCAGAATAATCCCTATCTTTAGTTTGCCTGAGGTCAGTCTAACCGATAACGGCTGTGTCTTACTCGTATAAATAGGATGTTGGTAGGAGAAAAGTCACGCCAGCAAATGTGCTTTTGGGTAATTGTAGTGCGAGTCTCGTTCCGGGGACCCCGCACGAATATCGCCACGTCGTGGTTGGCTAGCGTTTGGTGGTATATCTCTAATAAAGGTGAGATATACAAGTAATTCGTCGTACCACTCATTGTATACTCGCTAGATATCAGTCAACGGAATAATCTCTAACTTATTGGCGCTGTATCTCTATCCCATGCAGAATCACCGTTCTCGATATCAGTATTGTTGACATATACTAGTGTGTCGTTTTCCATCATCACCTTTGTCTTCGACTTGCACATTTTCAGACCCTGATTTTCCCTTTCATCAGCTAATTCCTGTAGCATTTGTTGCAGTGGTGTGGTGTATTAGCGCATACGAGTACGTCATCGGCGAAGTGGAGATGACTAAGATATCCGCCGTCAATCTTCAATCCTATGGTTTCCCAAGTCTGTCGTCGAATAGGTTTTCGAGTGCTGCCGTAAACAGCTTTGGTATCTCCCTGCCGTGCTCCTCTCCTGATGTTGAACGTGTTGCTTTCTTTGTGTAGGTGGACTGTCATCGTACTGTTAGTGTGCATTTCCTTCAAGAGTTCGATGTACACATTTTCTATCCCCTGTTCTTGAAGCGAGGTCACTACTGCTTGAATTTGCACTGAGCCGAAGGCATTCTCGTAGTCGACAAATGCGATACAGAGTGTGATATTGTATTCTCTGCACTTCGCCTTCAGTAGGTTTACAACGTGGATGTGGTCTGTCGTTGAGTTCTTGCTTCTGAACCAAACTTGCTCTCGTGGCTGATTTTCGTCGAATATCTTCTCTGACCTTTATGTTAGTACTTTCATGAGTACTTTATAGATGTTTAATACTAGACATATCGATCTGTAATTCTTGAGGTCTTTCGATCTTATTTCCCTTCTTGAAGATTATCACCATCTTAGCGTTATCCACGCTGTGTGTAATCGTCTTTTTCATAGGCATTAAGTGTACAGCTTAGCAAGTGTCTTCGAGATGGTATTTTCTCCTGCTTTCAACTTCTCAATGTGTATAGGGCTGTTGCCTATTGCTGTGCCTTTCTTCATATATCGTAGTGCTGCTTCCCACGTCCCATGATAGTATCTCTGTTGTACATCTTTTGGGTCAGTGTGGATTATGGTACTATGTTCACTTGACGGTCCCATTTGTGTGGCATCTACTCTTGGTAGCCTCTTGGTCGTCAATTTTTCCTTTCCACCTCTATGTCCAATTTGATGTTGCTCATAACCAGTATATGGTCACTTCTAATGTTGACTTGGTTGATGACGGTTACGTCTATGACGATGTCTGGCCTGTGTGTTAGGATGTAGTCAATTTCGGCCTTCGTTACACCGTTGGGGCTTTTCCATGTCCATCTCCTCCCTGCTTTCTTCTGGAACATGGTATTCATGATTTTGTACTTTCTTGATGTTGCGCATTCTACCCAGGTGTCATACCTATCTTTCGTTTCTCAATTCGAGCCCAAATGTGCCCGTTGCCGTTTCCATAGGGTTTGTTCTTTTCCCTATTTGCGCATTGAAGTGGTTTGGTTTCCCAAAAGTCTCATCGGCGTCGCTGTAGAAGCTATGCATGTCTTGTTCTGAGCACGGTGTCGTTTTGTGCATATACTTGCACTATCTTTAGTTTGCAGCGCTTTGTTATGCACAGAACGAGTTATGTTACTCTGGGGCTGATGTTGCTTACCGTCACTATGTGGTCTTTTCATATTTTTTTATGAGAACGAGTACGCCTACTTGGCCGTTGTTTGCCTTAGAATGGTATAGTAGGTGGCCGCTTTGTAAGGTAGTGAGTGACACATTCCTTTAATTTTCTCACTTCTCGGATCCCGATTACATTCCATCCCAACCTGGTTTCTTTACGTTCTTCCTCGAGCTCTTCTTGTACGTGTTCATCTCTAACTAGAGTTCTAACGTTGTAGGTCGCTATCTACCTACCTTCTTTCGGCGGCTGCTTTTGACCCAAAGATTCTTAATACCCCCTGCGCACAGTCTTAATTGACCAGAGCCGCCTCTTTGGTCAAGGAGTCTTTCGTTGTTGCTGGGGGCTGGGGTTCGTGGCTTAATTTGTAGTGCTTTGCATGCTGGTGTTGTTGCCCTACCCTTCCACGCTGGCCAGTGCGGGTTGGAAATTATATACATACATATATAATTCAATTATGTACAAAGTTTGCTTGGATGTCGAATTGCCCGCTCCAATATAAATTCCTGGCTACATCCCTGCTTGCACGGGTATAACAGTGATGCATTTATGGATATGGTACACACTACACACGCACACACACACACACACACACACACACACACACACACACACACACACACACACACACACACACACACACACACACACACACACACACACACACACACACACACACACACACACACACACACACACACACACACACACACACACACACACACACACACACACACACACACACACACACACACACACACACACACACACACACACACACACATCATCCAACGAAACTGTGTTTAAAATTAATACACCGACATGTCAACCACGTTTACTTACCAAAGAATTTCAACGAAACATTCACAGGAGGCGTTAACATAGGAAACTTAGAGAAAAATGACAAAAAAGATACGTTCGAACCAATAATAGGTATTGGCGTTCAACCAGTAACTTGACAACATGTCATATGTTGCTACGTATTAAAATTTATAAATTCAAGATAGGAATTTCCATTTACCCAGTGCAAAATCGTCTTGACGAATTGGTTTGGTTACAATGACGATTACAGTAGGGAAGAATTCTTGGAGGAACGTCGAAGTGGTGATGGGATCGAGAAAGACACAAATCACGTAAACTTAAAGGAAATATGTTCAGTTCGTGTGTTACCCCGGCATACATGTATGACGTAGAGATGGCACTAACAAAGAAAAAAATTAAGACAGGAAGTCAGAGATTGCGCTGAGAGGACATACTATATTAGGCAACCTGGCAACTATTATTTAGAATAATAATTATTGTCCCTGCTAAAAATGTACTATGGTTTACCACAGTAAATTTACTATGGTTTACTACAGTAAAACGCAGTGTTTTTGCGGAATATTTACTACGCTTTACCATAGTAAATACTATGGTTTACCATAGTAAGTATATACTATAGTTTACTACAGTAAATACTACGTTTTACTACGGTTTACTGCAGTGAATACCACATTTTACTATGGCTTACTATGGTGAATATCACAATTTAGTATGGTGTACTATAGTAACTACTACGTTTTACTATGGTTTACTACAGTGAGTACCACATTTTACTATGGTTTACTATGGTGAATATCACAATTTAGTATGGTGTACTATAGTAAATACTACGTTTTACTATGGTGTACTGTGAATACCACATTTTACTATGGTTTACTATGGTAAATATCACAATTTACTATGGTTTACTATAGTAAATATTACATTTTGCTATGGTTTACTACAGTGAATACCATATTTTACTATGGTGAATATCACAATTTACTATGGTTTACTATAGTAAATACTATGCTTTACTATGGTGTACTACAGTGAATACCAAATTTTACTATGGTTTACTACAGTGAATATCATGCATTAGCATGGTTTACTACAGCTAGCGAATACCACATTTCATCATAATTTACTATGGTGAATATGACATTTTACTATGTTGTACCACAGTGAATATTATGCATATAGTGGGTCTTGATTTTCTACACATGCCATATAACTAAAATAATCAAACAATTTGTTTATAATATAATGAAATGCTTTATTAACATGTTAAACATTCATGAATTACATGGCAGCAATAATACAATTATGGTTGTTTTTTTCAAGTGGTATTCTATAATGTCCGTATCCATGTAGGTTAATCGATCTCGCTCTTCAAAGTCGTGTCCCACTACACCTGTGTAATAAAAAACTTGATTTCTTATGTCTGAAACTCTGTTTATCATTACTCGCCAGCATAATGGATCAGAGGTATTAACTGGCCTCTAGTAATAAAAACAGCAGTTATTAGTGGAATTACCTAATTACTGAGGTCCCCCAATTAAGCAGCCCTTAGAGAGGCACAGTAACACAGTGCAGATGTCTATACTGCTTCCTTGGCTGTTAGAAAGTCATGATAAGGAAGATAACAGTATACATTTCTGCACATTCAAAGGCACTTCATTGTGAGAAATTGTGAAGAGTGATGCCAAAAGTGAAACATTTTACAATTATTAATAGTAGTCATGCTATTGTAAAACAGTAATGTAATATAAGCTAAGATTCTTACCTTTCATGTCACTAGCACTGCCAGGCAATAAATGGGAACCAACTGATCTGATAAGGGCTGGCTTGAGTAAGTTGAGTGGCTACTTAGGATTCTGACAGCAGACCTAACGGACAACTAATAGATAAGATCTAGGCAAATTCCTAACTTTAATTTTCACAAATTATATGTGTATATATATATATATAATATATATTATATATATACAAAATATATATATATATATATATATATATATATATATATATATATATGTGTGTGTGTCTGTGTGTGTGTGTGTGTGTGTGTGTGTGTGTGTGTGTGTGTGTGTGTGTACATGCAGAGAGTAATCTATTTGTGAATAACATTAATTATATACATCCATATGTATACATCCATATAATATATGTGTGTAATAGCCCAATATATATATATATATATATATATATATATATATATATATATATATATATATATATATATATATATATATATATATTATGCATATATGTAATTTAAAGGCATTAAACAAAGACAACTTATGCCATAATTAACTTACTTTTGATGATTCATGATTTACTAGTAAACCATGACACATCAAAAGTAATTATGATCTTTATTATGATTGCAGATGGCACCATCAATGTGATATAGTATTTTTATTATGGACAACCGGTTGTTAAAATTAACTGTGAACATAACAGTTTAGCGTAGCTTACCATAGTAAACCATAGTAATATGTGGTATTCACTGTAGTAAACCATAGTCAAACGTAGTATTTACTGTAGTAAACCATAGTATATACTATGGTAAACCATAGTATTTACTATGGTAAAGCCTAGTAAATATTCTGCAAAAGCAGTACGTTTTACTATAGCAAACCATAGTAACTTTTCTGTAGTAAACCATAGTAATTGTTTAGCAGGGATGATAAAAATAGAGTATGCTATGGGAATTTTAATGGTTTACTATGTTTTCTATTAGTTGTCTGGACTATAAACCATAACAGATCCGTGGTAGATGCATCTGACAGTTTTGCATAAACAATTTAAAATAAGGCCATAAACAAAAACTGCTTATGTCATAATTTACTTTTGTTGTATCATGGTTTACTATATGCATGGTTTAATGTTCATTTATGAAAATGTAGTTAAATATACTAATTTATATCAGTGATATCATGGTTTATCATGCAATTACCATGACTTTACCACAGTATTGAAACATTTAGTAAACTATGGTTGACTATAGCTTACTATGGATTTACTACAGTTCACTACATCTTCATGTAAATTTACTATGGTAAAAGCATAGTAAAATGTAGTATACTGTAGTTTACTATGAATTACTATGGTTTTACTATAATTTACTATGATTTACTATGTCTACGTATATGTTTACTATGGCGAAAGTATGGTACAATATAACATACTACGGTTTACTATGATTTACTATGATTTACTATGGATTTACCATGGTTTACCATAGTAAACTGTAGTACATTTTTAGCAGGGATGCTAGCTGGTATATATTGATAGTAATTAGTTCTCGCTCAATTACCCATGCATGCTCCTAATTTTCCGGGATTATTTGGGGGATTGCCACCCTATGGTTATACACCATACACATGCAGACAGACACAGTCACACATACACAAATACACGCACGCACGTGTACGCACGCACGCACGCACGCACGAACACACGCTCGCACGCACACATACACACACAGCGATCACTTTCCGCCATGTAATTGTATGTTGCTACTGTGATGAAAGTGCTAATTATAGGAACAGATTCAACTTTGTACACATGTTGCTGTTAACGTCATGGTTTTGAATGGTCGGGTTTTAGACACACCCAAACTTGTTGCGCCACCTAGTGAGAATATATCCGTTTCAACAACATACAGGAAGAAAGGCGTATAAATCGGTTATCTGCCAGAGAGTTTGGTCGCTTATACTGTTTGAATATATGTGGTTTGTTAAAATGTGGATGTCATTTATAATAGTTGCAGTATTAGCTGGACACGCTGCAGCTGCGAAAGGTAAGTTAATACTAAAAGACCCCCAAACGTTCGAGACTGGAATTATTGTACTAGACCTAATTCCACCATTACCTGCCGGTGTCGTTTTTATTATGTTTCATGTGCCTGTATCGCGTTGCCGCTGCCATTGCCTTAACACAGCACAGGCTACAATGCAGGCCGGTGTGTGTGTATGTGTGTGTGTGTGTGTGTGTGTGTGTGTGTGTGTGTGTGTGTGTGTGTGTGTGTGTGTGTGTGTGTGTGTGTGTGTGTGTGTGTGTGTGTGTGTGTGTGTGTGTGTGTGTGTGTGTGTGTGTGTGTGTGTGCGCGCGCGCGTTTATGTGTGCGCGCGCGTTTATGTGTGTGCACGCGTGCATGCGTGCGTGCGTGTGCGTGTATATTATATCACGGGATGGCACCGAATATATGCTCTATGTCGGCAGTCAGTTAACTGTAGGCCTACAATGTTGTACAGTGTAGTGAAACAATTAGCACAAAAAAGCTTTATCTTGATCAATACAAATAACCCATCTGCATGATAAACCTCTAGGTCGATCAGGACACGTACACATGCACACACACATACACACACACACACACACACACACACACACACACACACACACACACACACACACACACACACACACACACACACACATACACACACACCATTATATAGTATACATGCACAGACACAGCATATGTGTATGTATGTATGTATGTATGTATGTATGTATGTATGTGTGGATGGATGGATGGATGGATGGATGGATGGATGGGTGGGTGTGTGTGTGTGTGCATGCGTGCGTGTGTGCGTGCGTGTGTGCATGCATGTGTGTGTGTCCAGAAAGACTGTACACACATGTGATAGCCATTGTCAATGCATTGCCAATATCTATATAATTTGTTTATCCATCCAATTATATTTTTACCCATTCAAAGGAGTTTTTACCTATCCAAATGACAGATAGGAGGCAGGTTTCTACCTAAAGCTATTCAGACCACACAACTGGTCTGAACATTATATTATAGGGCTTCAATGATTAATTCTACCTAGAGTTACAGATAAAGTACTGTTGTAAACCCGCAGTGCTCAAATACTGATTGGAAGCAACTAGCACTCAATTCTCACACATCTGGGGGGGTTCTGGGAACAATGCTACAGCCATGGGGTCTCAGAAGACATCACCTCCCTGGAAGTTCCCAGATGCACAATTGACTGAAATCCTGTGGGTGATGTTGAAGTTACTGTAAAGTTACAAGAATGTTAATGTTGCACACTTGGTCTGCTGGACCACCCTCACACAGAGGACATAAAGAGCACAAAGGTCTTTACTGAATCTGCCCACTGTGCCTCCAGCACTTGTAATGCTGTATGTAATTGCAGCAGGCTGAAACGTTAACCTCCCAGGATGTCACTGGTCCATTAAGACGCTGCAAAAGAGGTCACCAAATCGCAAGTGGTTTCGTCAAAACAGCCCAAACCTGGGCTAACACAGGAGTTTGTAGTGTTTCTTGTGCGTATGCATTGGGTAGTGTGTTTGTTTGTTTGTTGTTTGTTTGTTTTATAAGCAATTTAGGTGATTGGGTGTTGTGAAATGGAGGTTCATGATTGCTATTTGAAAAGCTATGGGGTTTTCTATTTCAGTAATATGTGGTGGGATCTTATTCCAACTTAGTCAACTGAACAATCGTTTCATGTCTGAAACTGAAGAAACAGATTTCTTCACAAGTGACCCAATCCCAGCCAAGCCTCCCTTATGAAAGCAAGAAGCTGATTCAAAGAAAAGAGCAAGGGACAGGAAACAGAGTAGCTGTGAAAGAAATTCAGGTCACTGAAGCAGCATATTGTCCAGAAATGCCTGTAACTATCCTTGCCTGCCAGGGGTCACTACTGATGATTACATTAGTATCAATCAGCAAAACTTCCTGGCTGGTCACTTTATAAAATGTTGAATTTGAGCACAGCCTATGGAATCACTCGCTGCATCACTGGATGTTGGTAGGTCAGGTGATCAAAATTAAGCTCATCTCAGTGAAATTAGTCAATTTTACATGCAGTGTTTAGGATGTAGAAGCAAATATTCCAATATACAATGCAATACTGTTCAGCTAGTTTGTGCTAATGGGCAAACAGGTCATTTTACTGAGATTCCAAGAAGTTGTTTATCCATCTTCATATTGGGGTGGGTATTTGCACTGTTTTGTTGCATGGATGACACAGTCACGACTGGTGAAATGAGTAACATTACTAGTTTGACTCAGCTAATTTCCACACTTTGCATAGGATATCTGCCAGGAGTAGTTCTGCATTGCAAATAGCCCTGTATTAGGATGCTTGCATCACCCCTAATTGAAGTCATGCAAATGTGCTGATGTCCAACAGACCACCTCCAAGTTTTGGAGCTTCACCAAAGCAAGAACAAATGGGGTAATGGAAATCGTCACTCAACAGTGCTAGGAAATTCATTACAAAGCACCAAAGAATTAGCCCAGCTTCTTAGCTCAATCAGTTTTGTGTTGTGTCCAGCCCCCAAAAAGCACTAATGTTCTGAGAAATGTATTGCCATTCACAGCCAGACTTCCTAGACTATCCAAACTCCAAAGACATTAACATCACAGAAGAGGGGGTAAGGACACTACTGCTAAATATGAACCCCAACAAATATGGCAGCCATGACAGTCATGTGAAATACTGGAATTGCCAAATTACTCACAGTTCGAGATTAGTAATGATGTGTTGCAGTCTGAGATCATGTTACAGCATCATCATTCAACACACACAAAATTATGTGTTTCGTTTTGTTCTGATTCTCAATAAATTATGTGTCATGGTAGTGACACTAACATAACACATCCATGGTGTAATATTTGGGGTATAATTTAGCACTGCAAGGGATTTGGCATGACAGTAGTCCTATACCCACACTTGTGAAGATAGTCACAGGAAATAATTCCAGCCCTCACCAGCGTGTACAGCACTACAGAAGCACTGCTATTTGATTGGAAACTAGCCAACACCGCATGTCTTTATAAAAAAGAACAACAATACAAGGTAGGCATCTAGACTGACCTCTCCATTTCATACACATGCAAGGTGATGGGGCACATCATCACCAGTCACATCATGTCACACCTTAAGAAGTTATGAACAACATCACTTGGCTCCAAGTGTGGATGGTCTTGCAAGATACTCCCCTAATCTGGAGCTGTAACTGAATAACTACACAAGCTTTGATGTGTACCTGCCTGTATGTAAAATGGTGGCAATAAGAAGCTATTTTGCATGGTTCTCGTCATTGAATCTGGCACTCAAAATGTGGTAATTTACATATGGTGGGTGGACACCAGGCACAACACAATTAAACATCAGGTTTATTGCAAGCTAGACATGTCCCTCCAAATTGAATACTCTGTTTTACAGCAAACAGATCACAGAATGGAATTTAAGTTACAGATAACTTATTTTTACAAAAATACTGAAGTTTATAAAACCAACGTATTGTGAGATCACTCACTTTCCTGTAATGACGGTGGTATGTAATATGTCAGGTGTTCATGCTCAAGAAATGAAATGACTCAAACAGTTTGAGAAAACGTTGGGGGAGTGGACTGGCCTCCGTATGACTCAATTTGTATTACTTAATAAAATAATATAGTGATACAAGTCTTATACCCTGTGATTTGTAGATTGTAGCTAATTTTTTATTTATTTATTGTTCATGTGCTCATAATGAGGAGCTTTTATAATACTACTGTTTAGGCCGGACTCTGTCTATGATTGCCAGACATAAATCCTGGCTATTTTTATTCTATCTATTGTAGCGGTGATATGTTATGTAAACACATTTGGTAAACATTATGTCACTGGTGTTATCGGTGTTACTGGTGTCACTTTCAAAAGTGACGGTAACTCCAAGTCAATGATATTTTTAATGGACACAATTCTTGCTTCATGAAAGTGGACTGCACAGTGACATTTCAAAGCATGACAAGTGAAAACAGATCTATTGATTAACTAAGCCCTTGGCATGGAAACCATTCACCTCAACCATGCACAGCCATCACTGGCCAGTTTAGTATTTTTCAGTGATAAACCAGGATAATTTCAGTTATTTGCTAAATGAAAACTGATCTATTTGATTGACCAATACTAGTTGTGTGATGCCAGTAATTAATTAGGCTTAGGCTTATAACCATTAAATAAACTAGTGGCCAGCTGGCCCCCTCTATCTGCCAACAGTTGTAATTACCAATCTTAGGTAATCATCTGCCAGTCTTGAAGACTCGGATTGATTAATTAGTAAACTACTATTAACCTGGCCTGGGTATGTTTCATTTATAAGGTATTTTGAAGAAGAAGAAAAACAGGATAGAACACTTGTGTGAAGGTAACATGCATTAGTAGTTCCAAAGATTGTTCCAGATGGTAAGAATATGCATAAAACTGTTTCAATCGTCATTGCCGAGTAGTTACACTAGGTATAAGCTCAATCTCTCAGAAGCAAACAATTCAAGTAACCGTTGGGCTGATGCCTAACCATACAATGGCCTGTTTTATTGCTCAGACATAAATTATGCATATGGGAATCTACAGGGTTAAATGGTTTTAGTCACCAAGTTTTAAATGTTGGTTTTAACCTGATTAAAACCAGGCAATTTTTTCAGTAAAAGGTATAAAAACATTTGATTACCTTTATTGTGGTATGAACATGGTGTAGTTAAAGATATGTGTTGTCACGTGTAAGTGACAAGCATAGCAAATTTTTATTCTGGGCACCTATAGAGTGAAATATACACTGTATTTATATTAACTGCATTCTGATCACTGGGCTAGCAACTATGCCTTGACTGAGACCACTCATTAAATTATCAGTCCTGTTGCTGCATTCACAAATTTGGCTCTATTTCTAGTCATATGACTAATAAAAGAAAGTGCCATTGGGTGATTATGGTGAAGAGACGATGCGGTGACTATGATCCCCAAAAAAATCAGTCATAACTTTTTGTAAACTCACACATATGATGTTAGATACAAATGTTGGATTCCCACTTATAAAATGTGCACCCTCTGTTAATAAAGTGAAATATATAGTACAACTTTGTCCTTAATGGAATAACATCTATTTGTCTGAATTTTGTAACATTAAAAGTATAATAATATTGTTTATTCATTTTAACCTCTTTAAATTAACTACACTATCAATTGATTTGCTATCTATGAATATGAGTGAGTGATTATGTTATGATGTGACATTCATTCATGTAAAAGTAATTACTCATGTAACTCAACCTTTCTTGTTTCAGATGATGAGTTTTTTGAATCAGAAGAAGGAACATTTACATGTGAACATAACAAGACACTGAGTGAGTTGTCTGAAGTGAAATGGACGAGAGGCACAGAGACCTGTGCCCTGATGTACATTTCCGGAGGAGCCATCACATCAACAGCGTACGATTGCGAGTTTCCAGAAAATACAACTGTCTTCACTCCAACTAGTTTAACATTATCTGAAATGAAATTATCTTACGATGGCGAATACAGCTGTACCATAACATTGGCTGATTATACGACGAAAATACCCGTGACACAACTCAACGTGAATATCAATGGTAAGGTATTATTCTTCCATTCATGGTCATTCTTTCTGTGTGCATGCCTGCATAACATATCAAATTCATCAGTTTATTTCAAGGTAAACTCATAATGCTTGTATATTTTCAGACATATTAAATATTACAAAAACATTACTATATTATGCATCGATTGTGTGTTTTAGACACCTGGTGTTTTTACCTGTCTTTATACATACAACTGGTGCATAGTGACTATGTTTTCGCATATAAACAATAATTATATTTATGCAATGCATGTTTTTGGATAGATAAGAATGTTTATTTTCTGAATACATACAGTTATGTTGACATGTTTGCTAATCTTAATTTCAAGTTCACATATACTTTTGTGGATAGTACTCCTAAGTTGAAATGAGATTAGAAGTGTGGTGATGTATACTAAAAATTAAAATATTTGACATACACTATAATAAATTTGAATACGAATACATTTATTTAAGGTAAAAAAAATTATACAATTGGTACATACACATGCATAGCCTCTAAAAGGTAAACATGTTAAACAATGAGTAGATAAAATTAAATAAGGTTATAAGTTAGGTAAGTGTAAAAGTGTAGTATAATAAAGTGTATAATTGGTGTATTTTATGACATAACACATTTTAAACGTCAAAAATAGCATCTAGTCAACCAATAATTATTGTGAAATGGTAATTAATGCTGTGTAGTCCAGTCTACTAGTATTACTAAGTAAATCATATAGTTCCAATTATTTTCAAACAAAGGTTAAATAAATCTGATGTGTTTTCTGAAATTAAAATGCTGGCGTAATGTACTGTCAACGCATGGATGTAGGGACAATTCTTAGTTCTTTCTGCTACCACTGTGTGGCAATAATAAGAAATTCTGTCTTATCTGCATTCAACATCTGTCATTCAATGGAAAAAGTCATCAAGACAATTTCTGTGCTCATTCAGGGAAAGGTTTACACTAGGAGTAGACAATCCAACATCTGTATAAAGACTGAAATGATGACTATTAAAATAACTGAACTAAAAGGTGTGAAAAGTAATGGTCCATGAAGAGAGCAGGGATAGAAGATGTGTACATCAAACAACTGAAGGAAATCTACACAAACAGCTTGATGACAGTCCACCTACACAAAGAAAGCAACAAGATCAACATCAGGAGAGGAATACAACAGGGAGATACCATATCGCCCAAGCTGTTCACAGCAGCACTCTAAAGCATATTCCGATGACTGACTTGGGACACCAGAGGCATGAAAATAGACAGCGTATATCTTAGTCATCTTCGCTTCGCTGATGACATACTCATATGTGCTAATACACCACATTAGCTACAACAAATGCTACAGGAATTAGCTGATGAAAGTGTCTGAAGATGAACAAGTCGAAGACAAAGGTGATGATAAAAAACGACACACAGAGAATGAGTGTTGTTGACACATATGTCAACAACACTCAGATCAAGAACGTAGAAAGCTACATCTACATGCGACAGAGATACAGCACCAGAGAGAAAACCAAGACAAGGAGATTCAGAGAAGAATCACGGCCATATGGACAGCATTTGCCAAGCAGCAAGACATCTTCAAGGGTAACATTGGAACATGCATACTTCCAGCAATGACATACAGCATGGAAACATGGGCACTCACCACCCAAGCAAAGAACAAGCTAGCAGAAGCACAAACAAAGTTGGAAAAGAGTATGTTAAACATCACATACCGGGACAGAAAACAAACATCTGGGTAAGAGACGTGATTGAACAAGTCAGAAGATGGAAGTGGACCTGGGCAGGGCACGTCAGCAGGATACAAGATAACCAATGGACACTGCGTATCATCACCTGGAAACCCTATGAAACAGAAAGGAAAAGACCGGTGAGATGTTGGAGAGACAAACTAGACAACTACTGAAAAAGTACCATCTGGCAGAGGATAGTGCAAAATAGGCAGATGTGGAAGCAGCATACTGAGGCCTGCGCCCAACCACAGGACATTATGGCTGTACAATGATGATGATATGTGTGTGTGTGTGTGTGTGTGT
The DNA here is from genome assembly GCA_025642075.2 of Ridgeia piscesae. NCBI lineage: Eukaryota > Metazoa > Annelida > Polychaeta > Sabellida > Siboglinidae > Ridgeia > Ridgeia piscesae. Next base: position 189,947 of record JAODUO010000784.1, read on the forward strand.
GTGTGTGTGTGTGTGTGTGTGTGTGTGTGTGTGTGGTGGGTGGGTGTGTGTGTGTGTGTGTGTGTGTGTGCGTGCATACGTGCGTGTGTGCATGCATGCGTGCGTGCATGCGTGCGTGTGTGTATATAATATTAATATATATATATATTATATAAGCTATAATATTCCATTAAAATAAAAACATAATTGCTTGCATCTATTATGTCAGTTTTGTATGTTATCCTAAAACAGGTTAAAAGTAATTAATCAATTTAAAGAAAATTGATAAACTGCTTATATAATCATGTTTATATACAGACCATTTATCCTCATTTTCTAAGTAACCTAACTCAAAAAGTCTTGAATCATAATCAATTATAATTGTCATGTTTTTCGTTGCAGTGAGACTAAACAACCAACGTCTTCTGGTTAATGACGAATCCTACAACTGCACTGAAGAGGTGCCAGTGGACAACAACTTAATGTTGAACTGTTCAGTGGAATCCAAGCCTGAAGCCACATTCACATGGTCCACAAATCCAGCATTGAGTGGACGTCTGCTGAATACTACGACATGTACCAAAAACACCACCAGCCTGGTGTACACCTGCACCAACATCCTGACACTGCCAAGTGACAGAGTCACCAAGAAAGTTGTTGTCACTTGTCATGCTGAGGCAGCCAGTGACAAGAACGACATCTGTGTCACACTGGGTAAGTCTTTCATATGTGTGTAGGCATAAAATTGGGTGTTTAAGAAAGTGATGATTACCTGGGTATACTTCATTTACAATCCCAGCAATACTCCACTCCACTCCACTCCACTCCACTCCACTCCACCGCACCGCAGCGCACCACACCGCACCACACTTTACTACACTCCACTCCACTCCCCCACCACACCACACCACACCACACTTTACTACACTACACTCCGCTCCGCTCCACTCCACTCCACTCCACTCCACTCCACTCCACCCCACTCCACTCCACTCCACACCACACCACACCACACTTTCTACCCCCCCCCCCCCCCCCCCCCCCCCCCACTCCCCCATTATTAAACCCCAAAAAAATTTTAAACCCCCCCTCCCCCACCCAAAAAACCCCCAAAAAAAAAAAAAAAAAATATCCACCACCCCACACCACCTTTCCTAATTCCCCCTCCCCCACCTCCCGCACCCACCCCCCCCCCCCCAAACCCCAACCCCCCACCCTCCCCCACCACACCCTTTTACCCCCCCCCCCCCCCCCCCCCTCCCCCCTCCCCCCCCAAAAACCCCCCCCCCCAAAAAAAAAAAAAAAAAATTTTATAAATTAAATCCCCCCCCCCCCCCCCCCCCCCCCCCCCCCCCCCCAAAAAAAAAAAAAAAAAAAAAATTTCCCCCCCCCCTCCCCCCCCCCCCCCCCCTCCCCCACTTATAAAAAAAAAATTTCCTTTTCCCCCCCCCCCCCCCAAAAAAAAAAACCCCCCCAAAAAAACAAAAAACCCCCCACCCCCCACCCCCCCTTCACCCACCCAGTCCACTCATGATCACTGCACTGCACTGCACTCCCTGCACTGCCTGCCTGCACTGCACTGCCTGCCTGCACTGCACTGCACTGCCTGCCTCCGGCCCCCTCCCCGCCGGGACCCACAAACCCCACCCCAATTTTCCCCCCCTTCCCCCCCCCCCCCACCCCCCCCCAAACCCCCCCCACACCACACCACACCACACCACACCACACCACACCACACCACACTACACTACACTACACTACACCACACTCCAGGATAGTAGTCCTGATAAAAAAGATGTGGCATATGGCTGAAACCAACTTGTGTGGAATATAGTTTTTATATGAAATTTGTCACACTGATTTCTCGAAGGTGGTCTTAACAATTACAGCTTCATTATAATGTGTGGTTTAAAATACATAATATATCCTGGTGTCAATATACCAGTTCAAAAGACTCCTTAAAACTGATTTATTCAAAAGAGCTTTTTACTCATGAACATTGACGGACGTTTTAAGTTTTTAGGATTTACTTATTTATTTATTATTCTGAGCTGCTTTTAGTACTTTTACATTCATAATATGTATTATTATTATTATAAGTATTTTAAATTATTATAAGTATGTGTATTTTTATGATAATTTATTTCGATATTTGATGCCATGTTTTCATGATTTTTTACTTTTAGTTTCTTTCTATGATTTGTTGTAACAGCGCCTTCGAACAAGGTAACTTGGATTTATGGGGCTATATAAATGCTTTTATTATCATTATTATAAATGTATTTATATCTTGCTAAGGTACCTTAAACTTTCTTATAAGAGTTCAGATGTTTAACTCATTGTTATATTAGCAGATTGCCATTGCTGAAACATTGTTCCAAGATTATTCCTTTCTTTTCAGTGCCAGTGACAACCACTCAAGCAGTTACAACAACAGTTGAAATCACAAGTACAACTGAAATCACAAGTACAGCTGAAATCACAAGTACAGCTGAAATCACAAGTACAACAGACATCAGCAGCACAACCAAAGGTGTTATTACAACCAAAACCCCGGGCACAAGTTCACCACCCATTGCCACTGCCACGTCAGGTATTGTTGTACACAATAATATAATATTACTATAATTATAATGATGGAGACTTGTCGTCTTGACTACATTTTTTATGTGAAACTCGTAAATGGAGCAGAATTATTTAATCAGTGAACATCTTATTTATACTTAGCAGCTCTTGTGTCTAAAAAATCATGAGGCTGTCAATAAGCACTCTAAAGGTAATCATGTACTTTAAACATTTATAGGAGCCTCCTCAATTAAATTTTCCCTCATGTACTGGTAATTTTATATATATAAATTTGGTGGACAAGTGAACTTACTTATGTTATCCGTCACAATAACCAGCTTATACATGGAACTTATATATTTTTTTACTCAACAAACAGATTATAATTTATTTATTTAATGTTTATTAAAACATGAGTTTTGGTGATTCTCATGAAATCTTCATGTGAATGCATGATTTCTTTATATTCATGTTTCTCTAAAGAAAACATAAGACTGACATGTCAGTGCATGGTTTGAAGATTTCTTGTTAAGCTGGTAATGTACTTAGGCAAATTACCAGTTGTACTGACATTAGTATATGTTTCTTATTTTGGATAAAGGATAAAAACATTAACACCTACAGCGAATTGTGAATAATTTATGAATGCTTAATTTTTAGTCTTTTCAAATCAACAACATGCTGTACAATACCATATTGACCAAACTATCACTCATTACCACATTACCACCCATTCTTCATTTCTCAGATATTTGGGTTAATCACCCATCTGCTTACGTTAACATCCACCCCCAAATTTATAGCAACAGTCAATTCATTATTCATGAATTTTGAGACTTAAGTGTCATTGTTTCTGGCATACTGTAACTGGTTTTCATTTCGATTAGCATATATCAATTCTCTCCTGTTTGTTTTGCTTGGAAAGCCCTACGGAATTTGGTTATAAATGTGTTTGTTTAAATGCAAGGAGCATAGTAAACAAAAAAACTAAACATGGTAGAAGATATTGACCCTCACATAATAGGTATAACTGAATCTTGGGCCACCCCCGATATATCAGATGCCGAATTAGGAATTACAGGATATGTAATGCATAGGAAAGATAGATTAGGAAGAAGGGGAGGCAGAGTTATTTTGTATATTAAAGAATCCATCCAGGCTTATGAAATAAAATTTGAAAAAGAAGCAGAATGTGAAGAAGCTGTCTGGTGTAACATAGTTACAGGAAACTCAACATTAACTGTTGGGTTAGTTTATTGGAGTCCAAACATAAGTATAGACGAGAATAAAACAGAACATAATGCTATAAAAGAAGTGAGTAAATGGGACTGTATTATTATGGGGGATTTTAACCATGGGCATATACAGTGGACATCTCTACAAAGTACTGGGAGAGAGGATAAAGAGTTTTAAAATTTAGTACAAGATAGTTTCCTTTCATAACATGTGTTAGAACCAACCAGGGGCAAGAACGTGTTGGACATAGTTTTGAGGTCACAGAAGGAATTTGTTGATAATGTCAAGATATATGAGCCACTGGAATGTAGTGATCACAACCATATATATATTTTATCATCAAAGTAAAGGGAGAATGGAAGAGAAAAATAAGGTACAGGAAAAAAATTCACAAAGGAAGATATAAGGAAATGAGGGAATATTTAGCAAAGATCATAGACTGGAATAACACACAGAAGAATAAGACAGCAACAGAATGCTGGAATATCTTAAAGAGTGAAATTTACTGCATCATTGACAAATTTGTCCCCTTGAAAAAAACAGGGGAAACTGTCAAAGAAGAAACACTTATCGAAGGAAGCCATTAGAAAAATCAAATACAAGCAAATGATGTGGAAGACATATAGACATACTGGAAGTGAAGAAGACTATGCCATTTATAAAGAAGCACTTAATCAAGAGCTACAGCTGAAATTAGAAATTCAAAGAGAAGCTACCAAAAAATTGCTTATAATATAAAACATGACAGCAAGAGTTTTTAAGCGTATGTTCGAAGTAAACAGAAAGCTCAGGATAAGGTCGGTCCTCTAGAAGGTAGTGATGGAAACATAATAACAGAGGGATTCTTAATGGCAGAAAACTTAAATGAATGCTTTAGTTCGGTGTTTACCAGGGAAGATATTAGTATATTACCAGCCAAGAGACTAAGTTCAAAGGGAGAGAGTCTGACTATTTAGGACAACTATTTGTAACCTAAACAATGGTAGCTATGAAAATAAGAGATATGAAGGATAATAAATCACCTGGAGTGGATGGGATTCCTCCCAAATTGTATTGGAAATTGTAGAACAAATCAGCATACCGCTTGCGACAGTGTTCAATTTGTCATTAGAGGAGGGAATAGTTCTGTTAGAATGGAAAGAAGCAAACATTATACCGTTATTTAAAAAAGGTTCGAGAAACAAGTTAGATAACTACATACCAGTGAGTTTAACATCGGTGATTTGCAAACTGTTAGAAAGACTAATTAAAGATCACTTGGTTGATTTTCTTGTTAAAAATAAATTGATAAACCCATCTCAACATGGGTTATTAAAAGCGAGGTCATGCTTAACAAATTTGTTATGTTTTTTGGAAGATGTCACAAAGTGGGTAGATGAGGGATCACCAGTAGATATAATCTACTTAAATTTTTAAAAAGCCTTTGACAAAGTGCCACACTAAAGATTACTACTTAAACTACAGGCCCATGGCATAGGAAATGGTATGATCAACTGAATAGAAAAATGGCTTATTGGTAGAAGACAAAGAGTAATAGTTGATGGGGAGGTTTCAAACTGGAAATCGGTTTTGAGTGGAGTACCGCAGGGATCAGTATTGGAACCTATTTTATTCTTAATATATATCAATGATTTTGATGATGACATAACAAGTAAGGTGTTGAAGTTTGCGGACAATACAAAAGTGTTTCGAAAAATTAAAAGTGATGCAGATAAACAGCATTTACAAGATGATCTTAATAAGTTGACAGAATGATCTGAGAAGTGGCAAATGCTGTTTAATTTTGGAAAGTGTAAGTGCCTCCACTCAGGACATGGGAATGAAGATGCACAATATACAATGGATGGTACTGTACTAAATACTACTTTAAAGGAAAAGGACTTAGGATTGACTATTAGTGCTAACATGAAGGTATCAGAGCAGTGTGGAATTGCAGCAGCGAAGGGAAACCAAATTCTTGGATTAATTAGGTGAAATATAGTGTACAAAGAAAAAGAACTAATAATACCGCTGTATAAAACAATAGTTCAGCCTCATTTAGAATATTGTATATTGTAAGAAGGATATTGATATGCTAGAAAGAGTACAAAGGAGAGCAACCAAAATGATACCAAAACTCAGGAATATTAGTTATGAAATGCGTCTAAAAGAATGTGGTTTAGCAACAGTAGAAAACAGAAGATTGAGAGGAGATCAGATTGTGGTGTTTAAAATATTGAATGGGTATGAAAATATTGACAGAAATATTTTTTTCACGGTCAAGGAAGAGAGAAGAACTAGAGGACATGGAGTTACATTAGCAAAGAAGCAGTGTAGACTAGATATTAGAAGATTTTTATTTTCACAAAGAACAGTAAACGAATGGAACAGATTATCAGCTGATTGTGTAGGTAGTAGTGTTAATATATTTTAAAATAAAATTGACATATACCTAAGACGGGCGGGGTATACTTAGATAGATAGTTTGGACTCTTGATAAGCCAAAGGGCTTCCTAGTCCACCTGCCATCTAGAGTTGTATCTCTAGGTGGCAGTCTTGTTAAATCTTGTTAAATCTCACCCAGATGCTTTGCCATCTTTCAGGCTGGCAATTGCACTAACCATTTCATCCATAGTTGGGATCTCATCAAGGCTTGTCTTGGTAATGCGCTGCAGGATGTTGTCCAGAGATTCATGATCAATGTCACCAGAGACGTTGAGTTGCTTCTGGAAATGTTCACTCCATCTAGCCACAACTCTCTTGCTATCAGTGAAGGTCTGTTGATTTCAGGTGAACAGGTTTCTTCTTTTTGGGTACCCACACTTCAGTCCATTGTAGAAGCCCTTTACGTTGTTCCTGTCAGCAGCTCTCTGCAGCTCCACTGCCTTCCTTTCCCACCAGTCTGATTTCAGTGCACGGGTGCATTTTTGTAGCAGTCTGCAGGCATCTTTATATGCTGCAGTGGTGGATCTAGTGCTCCTGGTTTGGTCTCTTCTGCTTATAAGAGTCTGTAGCTCATGGTCGTTGGGGTCGAACCAGTCCCTGTGTTTTCTGTCTGGCTTGCCAAGATATGTTTTGGCTGTGTTGTATACGACCTGCTGCAGAGCTGCCCATTCATCGTCTGGTGTTGAGCTTTCCTTCTCCTCCCATTCGGTGAGAGCACTGTCCATCTCCTGCTCAAAACTCTCTCTATGGCTTAGTTTTGCAGTGTTGAGCTTGGTCGGCTTACCTGTCCCTTGCCTGTTGTGCTTATGTCGTATTCTAAAAGCCACTTTTGACCTCAGCATCTGGTGATCGGTCCAGCAGTTAGCTCCAAGCATGGCTCGGGTACTGTGGTTGTCCATCCCGACATCTCGTGATGATGAAGTCGATCATATGCCAGTGTCTGGAACGAGGATGCATCCAAGTGGTCTTGCGTTCATCCTTCTGCTTGAACATGGTGTTCGCCACTATCAGTTCGAACTCAGAGCACAGAGCCAGTAGACGCTCGCAATTGGAGTTGCATTTCCCACTCCCATGTTTGCCCATGACCAATGGCCACTTATCATTGTCTCTTCCTATCCTTGCATTGAAGTCTCCTATCAGCAGTAGGTTATCTGTACAAGGGATGCCACTGAGCACACTTGCCATCTGGTTGTAGAAGGCCTCCTTGTTTTCATCTGGGTTTGTCATTGTTGGAGCGTACACGCTGATAATTGTAGCAAAGTTGTCCTTGCTCAGATGCTCAGAGGTAGTCTCATCATCATGATTCTGTCACTTACTGGCCGTGACATTTCTGTCAGCTTTGTGATGATATCCTTTTTGATAGCAAAGCCCACTCCGGCCTCCATTCTTTCTCCTTCTGGTTTGCCACTCCAGAAGAAAGAGTATTCCAAGTTGTCGAGACTATAAGATTTTGAGAACCTTGTTTCACATAGGGCGGCGATGTTGATGTTGTATTTGGCAAGTTCAATTGCTACTAGTGCCATGTCTTTCTGGTCGGTCAGCTGCTTTTCGGTTGAGGAGAGTCATGACATTCCGTTGTGCAATTATCAGTAGTTGTCTTCTTCTTCCTAGCTGATTTTCCACTGTCGACAGAAGATGAGGTTGAGCAGCGCGGTCCTTGGTAACCTGGGTGACGCCCGATCCGGTATGGTGTTTCGTGCAGTTGTACATTTCATGGAAGCTGCCAGCAAAAGTTCTGAAGTGCTGCTGGCTTTTGCAAGTCACTAGCAGTTCTCTCTCGGCAAGCAAATATATGTCTCACACCAGCAAAAAGATGTCAAGACAGGTGCAAACTATTTGTCTCTGCAGTGGGTGGTCGAGAGATGTTGGGAGTTCATACGTCAACCGCCCTTGATGCTGTCACAGTGACAAGGTTTTCTGGTTAGGGTTTGCTGCCTTAGCCTTCAGTTCTGTCAAGAACCTGTACCACAAGGCAGTGGTTTACAACTCTGCATGGCAGGGGCATCAAACTCCGAGGTATTGCAATACCTGAGGTACTGCAATACCTGCATGCACATTGGCATATATTGAGCTTAACAGGATAATAAGCTTTTTCTGGATTAGTAAATGATTTATCTCTCAACAAACTTTTTTCTTTTTATCCGTATATTTCGGCTGTCTCTCACAGCCTTCTTCAGCGGACAAAATTTCATGGTCATGTCACATGATTTACATTATATGACACAAGCTGGAACATGACCGGCGGGAGTTCCTGGCTAATGTCTCTGTTTATAGTGGTCTCACTGTTTCCCCTATGTAGTGTTGGTCTAAAAACCAATAACAATAAAGGTCAGCAAGTTGACCGAAGTAATTTAATGGAAGAAGAAGAAGAAGCCACTATAAACATTATACAAGAAATCAGTATTTGCTTTGATCATGCTAAGGGTCCACCAGGGCATCCCAAAATGACACATGTTCACATTTTTCACATTAAAACGTTTTCTACTTGCAAGATTGCAGCTCACCAACTCTACTGCAATATACCTACAACCACAGGAAATTGGCATAAACAGCTAGCATTGGGATAAACACCAACAGAATTTTTAATAACATGTAAACTAACATATACAATCATCATAAGCCAGTCTACTCAGATTTCAGCTGAGATACAGTGTAATTTGTTTGATCCAACTTAGATTTTTTATTTAAGAATATTATTTTAATATCCTTATTTAATTACTGTAGTTATGTGTATTCTTCTAATATGTATTTATATTTTAGGATTATTTCAATGAATTGTAATATATGTAAAGATTGGCATGCTATAAAGTACCATGAACAATTGGTAATTGAATGTGGTGATATGTTAAATAAAATATATTATTATTATTATTACTCAAATTTTATGATTACAAGTTTGCTTAATCCCTTGGTTATGTCACACCACTGAGCTTGATCTTCGAGGATATTGGCGCAAAAGAAGTTATTATTATTATACAGACAGTAGCTGGAACGTAGGCAAAGAGGAATACAATTCAAAGGGGCCCCAGTTGTAAAATCCAGGAGAGTGGTAAACTGTAGATGTCCTGTAATAAACATGATCATTATTGTTGATATTATGTGACTCTGTCATAATATCAAAGAACTAACAGAAGACAGACGTAACATCCACTAACTATGTCTTCATTTTACTTTCATTATAACCCTTAATGATTCACCAAAATAACAATATACCAGTAGTGCAAAGGACTTAAGAACCTCTTATCCCATTTTTTGTATATTGGAGATGCGCATCTCCAAAAGTAAATGTTACTATTATGATCCTATGTGTTGTACCAAATGATATGTGTGTGTCCACACAATTAAAAACATTATTACTATCCTGTATTTTTGTTGGGTGCATTTATTTCAGAAGACTACGAGAAGTTGTTAAATTGTGTTTTGCTGTCTATTTGTAGTTAAACCAATCATGAAGTACCACGGGCAGTTTAAGATCACCAATAGGAAATTCACATCTGACTATGCTGATGTAAATAGCATTGAACATGTCACACTGGCTAACGGTATCAGACCTACGGTATGTGGCAACTAAGGTCTCATTCATCTTATTTTTAAGGACTGGTTCAGGCTAAAAGTGCAGTAAATTTTAATTTGATAATTAACCAATGTTAACTTACTCCAAAATCAAATGCTGTTGTCCTAATAAGACAAAATGGTTCTTATGACAGTAACTAATACATTAAGTTCAGTTTGACCTTGTTCATAAAAAGTTATTAATATAAATAATATATTTTCTTTAAGCATCATTACAAAATATTGTTAAAGAATGTCAAGTATCATTAAGTTTATTTCCCATCTATTAGAGATGTTTTGTAACATCCTTGTATAGTGAACTTTTAATGCCATTATAATTACCTCCTTCATTTCAGCTTAAAACAATACACAGAAAAGACTCTGGTGACAGGTTTGTGGACATCAAGAACATTCGTTTCAGGTGAATCTATTCTCTTACAACAATGATAATGCAACAACATCTTTGCTCTGTTTTGTTAATCTGAGCAAGATATTTTCTCGGATAAATCATAAGAATAATCATAGGAATATCATTCAATCTAAGTAAGTTAAATTGGAAATATGTGCCCAATGAATTTTATTTTTATTTTGATATATATTATTACAAAAATGCTATTATGCCATGGTATGTAAATAAATATAACTGTGAAATTCAAAATTATTGTGTTTGTAAAAATAATGGTTTGTGAATTTATTATATAAGGAAAAATGTATATACATATATGGTGAGTATATATTATATACAATGTCATACATGTATATATGTATACACATATATGTATGTATATGTATATATATAATATATATATATATATACATATATTTGTAACATAAATAATATACATAATATATATGTGTATATATGTATATATATTATTATTATTGAAGTTATATATATATATGTATATATATATATATATATATATATATATATATATGTATATATGCATTATTGTATTTTGTTGCAGTAATGGCAGCATTATGACAGACTATGAGGTGTGGCTGACTGACATATCAAGTGACTCTGCTGTCCAGAAAGCTTTGTCGGATTATGTTGAGGCAAACAGTGGCAAACTGGGAGGCTTCAGTGTAATTGTGCCATCAAGTTAGTGTTGTATTTACGCTTCCACATAAGGGTAACTTATTTATTTTATTGATGTGTAACTGGTTTGTATTGCTGATGCTGACAAATCAGGGGATGAGAACATTCTATTGTCTTCAACTCTGACATGTGTTTCGTATTCCTCACTGTGCATATAACATTGTGCATCAGATACAGCAGAATAGGAATTTGAAGACACCTACTGTGACAAGGCAGTCAAGCATACATGCTTATGTATCAAAAAGAAAAAAAAGAAAAACATGAAGTGGAAACTAACAGCATGCCTAATAATATTGCATGCTCTAGTGAACTTCAATAATAATAAAATGAGGTTTTCTTTTCAATACAGTTGCTTAACCCTCCCGTGGTCAGAATGTCCGAATCAACTCAAGTCCTTTTCATGGCCAGAATGCCTGAATACAGAGTACAGAGGCACACTTAAACTGTGTATAACAAAACAGTGTCATTAAATAATTGCAATTTATTTTGGCAGTTCGCACATAATAATATTGAAGTTTCACTGGCAAGTGTTAACATTTCGAAATGCAGGCAATTTCTGTGGCTATATAGTGTAAATTGCCATGCAGTTTTATAGTCGAATTCACTGTTGAGCTCGAATATAACACTGACTTATTTATTCCACTGAGATAGCAGCTATGATCTTGAAGAATGCCATTTTGTATAAAATATTTTAAATACATGCACTCACAAAAACAAAATTATTTCAGGTTTTTTAGCAGAGACATAATTAATTTTACATTTTTATAGTGTAGTCATATATTGATATTTCATGCGTGGCAAGTATCCATAAACTATTAATAACAAATATTGTATTTAAAAAAGGTGTTGAAAAATGGTTCAAGAATGGTTCAAGAATTTTGTCAATTGTTTTTAAATTATAGTTGGGTAACAAATTTGCACATCTGGCACAAACATGGGTATTTACACAACGAATTAGTACTAGAGATGTAGTGAAACATTTATTGAAATCAGACAAGAATGTATTTATTTATTTGTGTTTATGCAACTCACACACATGATTCGGTCACAACACAATGTCTCGATTTAAAAGAATTCAATAGCAGGTATATATTTCCACTAATCCGGCCTTTAGAGGTTAAGCTTATTAATTGGAAGCATATCACATTTATTTCCTAAATATTATGTAATGCTTCCTACAATCATGAATGTACAGTACCATGATGTTTTAGCATTATACATTTTCAGAATGTATAGTTGGATCTTTTGAACAGCGGTAACTACACAGACGTCATGAATGTTTTGGAATTGTTATGTAAATTATCACATTGAAATATGACATGTAAACAACCTAGCCGATTTAGAAAGCTCTTTTGATAGATAGGCCTACAGCCATTGATGAACAAATTGGTATGACTAATTACACTGCGATTGGATGTTTCACAAAATACAAAGGATTATGAACATAACTAAATGACAGTCAGACAAAAGCAGTGTCTGCTCCTGAAGCTCTCAAGGGTGAAATGTTGATTCAATTTAGCGAAAGACAAGAGGAGTCTCTCATCCCACACAAAAATGTCTTTCCATTTTTGCACAATTTAAGTTTGCTGACTACCAGTGGTATATATATGTAATTGTATTGTATAATTCACATATTGACTTATATAATTGCTATGTATGCCAGTATATACATGTGTGCTTATACAGGTATATATAAATAACCTGTTGTTATTTAAATACTGTTGGGGAAATAAAAGTATCCGTAAATTTAGGTTATATGTAGTGCAACTCAGGTTCATCCTAGAGCAGTTTGTTATATGTATTTCCATTTGTTTAAGGTACCCCGCTGCCGACCACAAAAGCATCTACAACCACACCGGTGACCCCTGCAGGATCAAAATGGAAAACTATATACATCTTGCCAATACTTATTGGTGCAGCTGTTGTGGCAGGTGTGATCATCTACGCACTGACACGTTGTTACAGAGCACGACATTCTCAAAGTCGTGCTCCAGAAAACTCTGCAGAGGAGCAGGCACCTGCTGAGTACACATACATAGCAGAAAGGACACTTGCTAACATCCCAAAGAAAAAACAAAAACCGCATGATAACAACCATATAAGAAAGCAATGCAACAAAGGTCAGGGTCGCAAGAACAACCGTGGAGGAGGCAGAAGTGATGCATCTAATCAGAACTTTAATGACAACCGCCATGGTCAGATGAATAATAGCCGTGAGATAACTAGAAGAAGTGAACCAAACCCAAGTGGTCAAGCATATCGCAGTGCTCGAACTGATCAACAGTTTCAGCACAGGTCTGCTAATTACCATGGCCCGAGAGGTTATCCAGTGTCATCAAACTACCAGGCACCTTCTGGTCACCAGGCACCTTCTGGTTATCCTGCATCTTCTGGTCATTCGGTACCTTTTGGTTATCCAGTGTCTTCTGTTTATCCAGCATCATATGGTTATCCAACAGCATATGGTTATCCGGCATCTTCTGGTTATCCGGCTGTATCACATTCACAAAAGGCTATGGTGCCTCATGTAGCTAGGGCTTACAACAAGGGTCATATGGCCAGAAAGTAGTTGTAGTTCAAGGGAACCACAAGGCAATTTGAGGGGCAATGAGTATGCATGTAAAAGAATTAACAAAAACTACCCATTTGCAACTACAATGAACGCTTACACACCACTGGTTTACTCAGAATGTGTTCACAAATAAGGAGACTGACAGATTCACACACTTAAAGCAATTTTGTGAACTTGCTTTGACACAGTAGAGTCTTCCATTCACTTGAAATGGAGATGATTATGCCAGGTCTTATGTTAGTTTGTTGTATTCCCTATATTTCAGGATTGGAGTTACACAGTTTAATTGTATAAGTGATATGCACACAAACAAAACACTTACAATGCTGCTTGCAGATGTAACATTGTTACTTTGTCCCTCTAGAAAGAAAATATTTGAGGCTGGTAACTTACAGTTGCAGTTTGGTGAACATGGGTAAATATATGAGCACAATCATTGTTTATACACAATCATTATGTGTACATAACCCGATGCTAGTGTATAAACATGATAGCTACACCAAGCACGATGTGACCCCTCTATATATTATCCACCCTTAAGCGCCTACTGTAATACACAATTAAATATGTATGGAATGTTGTTTCATGACTATGTTTGTATACTGGAAGATATTTGTCAATTATAGTTACATTTTTAGTGTAGATTTGATAAATGTTCAATGCATGTATTGATAATAACAGTGAAAACATTGAGATGACTAGGAATACACTTCTCAGATTTACCAATAAGAGCTTAATTGTTAATTATAATTCCCTTAACATCTAGTTTAGCAAAACTAGATGTTAAGTTAATTCACCTGCCAAATATGTAAATTTTACTATCAAATCAATTGTTCTGGAATGGAGCCACCCGATAGCCAACTCAGATGTGATAAAATATATTAATTATATATTTTCCAAGAACACATCTATGGTGTTGTATATTGTAAAAATTGTGAAATTATTACAGAAAGTATTACATGGTTAAATTACTTTATACATGTTAAGATTTACATACCCAAGAGATGAAATAGATGCAAATTTGGTCATCATGGTATACTCAAAATCTCAAACTTATGTACCCCACCAGTGGTGCCACAATATGTTCTTTTTATATTAATATACCAGTTGGTGTTGGATGTCAGAAAACAACGATAGTTATATGTTTGTGTGTGTAATATAATGTGTGTGACATCTGAAAATGTTTGATGGCTTTGATTAGTTAGATTTTCATTTCTGATTGATAAAACAATTAGTGCATATGTCCTATTTCTATATTTCTTCATATCGCAGTATATTTATGTTAGGAGTTAGTTGGGTCATTGTTCTGTTCATTTCTAAATACAGAGCATAAAATAAGGCTAACCATGTTTATTATTTGCAAAATGAAATAATTACAATTGTTTGTTTGGATTAATGTACATATATACTGTACTAACAAAGAATATTATTATGGTTAACCATTTGTATTATTTGAAAAATGAAACAGTCATGTTTTCTTATATTAGGGTGCACATACTATACTAACAAAGAATATGTGTATGTTGTATTATGGATTGTGTAATTTCTTCATACTGATCCCTGTGAAATATCTTAACAACATATATCTATGTAATATTGAGTGGTGTTGGACAGGGTTTTCTCCTGTTCAAAACATCTTGGACTAAACCTGATGTTCTTTGGTGAAAATGTGCAAAGATGCTTATGCACTTCTGATAGCATTTTCACACATCTGAAATCTTGTTATATATTTTTTAAAGTGTCAACATGTATTAGTTAGCTGTTGTGGGTGTATGAATGTAACACTGACTTGCTACAGTTGTGTATAATCAGATTTACACAAACCTCCATCATTCTGCTTAAATATATTTTATATCATCACATCAACATTTTGCAGCCATAGCCATGGTTGGGTGCTTCCACATCTGCCAATCTTGCATTATCCTCTGCTAGATGATACCCTTCCAGTACACATCTTGTTCATTTCTCCATCATCTTGCCAGTTTCTGACTTGTTCAATCATGTTTGTGACCTTTGTCTTTTCCCTTTCTCTGTCCTGGTATGTGATGTTTAACATACTTCCATCTTTGTTTGTGCAGCTGCTAGGTTTTTTGCTAACTAGGTTCATGATTGCCCAAGTCTCTGTATCATATGTCATTGCTGGAAGTACGTACGCATGAGTTGGAGATTTTTTTCATGGAGCATGTTGCAGTGTTACCCCTAAAGATCTCATGGTGCTGGCGAATGTTGTCCATTGCATGTTGTCAATCTGAGTGGTGTTGACCAATATTCGTGTGTCATTTCCCATAATCACCTTTTGTCTGTGACTTGTTCATCTTCAGACCTTGTTTTTCATTTTCATCTGCTAGCTTTGACAGCATTTTTTTAGTTCATATGGTGTTGTAATACATCAGCAAAGCGAAAATGACAGATATTCGCCATCTATCCTCAGGCCTCTCATATTCCAAGTCAGTCTTTGGAATATGCTTTCGAGTGCTGCCGTGAACAGCTTGGGTGATATGGTATCTCCCTGTCATACTCCTCTCTTGATCTTGATCTTGATCTTGCTGCTTTTTTTGTGTAGGTGGACTGTCATCGAGCTGATGGTCTAGATATCCTTCAGGAGTTAGATATACACATCTTCTGTCCCCTGTTCTTGAAGTGAGGTCAGTACTGCTTGAGTTTGCACTGAGCTGAAGGCTATCTAGTAGTTGATGAACTTGATGCAGAGCAGGATATTATATTCTCGGCATTTCTTCTTCAACTGGTTTACGACATGGATATGTTCTATCATTAAGTATCTGCTTCTGAATACAGCTTGCTCTCATGGCTGGTTTTTGTCAAATGTCTTCTCTAGCCTTTTCGTTAATGCTTTTGTGAGTACTTTGTAGATGTTTGATAAGTCATATCAATCTGTAGTATTTGATTGAAGCCTTTCTAATTTCCTTTTTTAAAGATTATCACCATCTTAGCATTCTTCCATGCTGTGTGTATCCGTCTTTCTGATAAGTATTTAGTGTACATCTTAACAAGTTTCTTCAAGATGTTGTATTCTGCTGGTTTTGATGGTTCGATATTTATTATGGTCGAAGCCTGCTGCTGTCCCATTCTGCTTATCTTTTGGTGATGCTTCTGCCTCCCATGGTGTTATCTCGGAGGGCTCTTTCGGGTTGGTGTGGATTACGGTACTCTACTCACTGGCATATAAATTGGTGTTGAATTCCTCTGTTTGTTCTATGAACTTATACTGATCATGGCTTTCTCTACCCTGCTTGTCTAAGAGTGTGATCAATCTGTCATAGCGTAGCATCTGTATTCTTCATGCTGTCCTTATATTCTTTGATGCCATGACCATTTCTTGTAATACATTGTATGATCTTATGATTATACTTCCTTGTGTCCTCCTTTACTTTCTTTTTGATAATCTTGCCTATGTCACAATTTTAACCATTTCTCGCCATTTTCCACCATTTCTCAAAAATATTTCATCAGGATTCATACTGGTAATGATATCCTCAATTTCAATGGCTTGTTGATTGCATTAACTATGATTGTTTCACTTTGTTATGTCATATATGTGAGGCTCATGGTATCGATATCTTCTAGTTCTTATAGTGTTCAAAATGGTTTCTCAATTTAAGTTGGAACTCAATCTTCTTTAATCCTGTGTGGTATCTACTCTTGGTGGTTGCTTAGTCATCAATATTTTCCGCTCTACATCCAGTTTTATGTTGTCCATAACCATCCTGTGGTAATTTCCAATATTGAGTTGGTTAATGACTCTTATGTCTGTGAAAATGTCTGGCCTGCTTGTTAGCATGTAGTCAGTTTTCATCTTCATTACTCCGTTTGGTCTTGTCTACATCCATCTCCTCCCTGCTGTCTTCAAAAACATGGCAGAGTGGGATATTATATTTTCTCCTTTCATTTGGTTTACGACGTGGATGTGGTCTATTGCTGAGTATCTGCTTATGAATCCAGCTTGCTGGTTTTCGTCGAGTATCTTCCCTAGCCTTTTCGTTAGTTCTTCATAGATGTTTGATAGTAGATATATTGGTCTGTAATTCTTGTTTTTTTGCTATTTACCTTCATGATGATTATAGCCATCTTAGCATTCTTTCACGCTGTGGGTATTCGTCTTTCTGATAAGCATTTTATGTACAGCTTAGCAAGTGTCTTCTGCTTTCAATGTCTCAAAGTTTATATGGTCGTTGCCTGTTGCTGTCCCATTCTTCATATATCACAGTGCTGCTTCCACCTCCCATGATGTTATCTCTGGTACCTCTTTCAGGTCAGTGTGGATTTAAATGGTACTCTGTCCACTGTCGCATAGCTCAGTGTAGATTTCTTCTGTTTATTCTATGATCTTATCTTGATCATGGATTTATCAGTCTGTCTTGGCCTAGCTTCTGCGTTCTTCTGACTTTCCTCAGGGTCTTTGATCTCACGATGGTTTCTCATATGACTTCTTGGTTGTATTGCCTGATGTCCTCTCTTGCTTTCTTTTTGATGGTTTTGCATATCTCTGTGTAATCTATTCGTTGTTTATCGTCGCCTTTATCCACAATTTCTCGTCGTTTGATGCCTGTTATGCCTGTGATGATGTCTGGCCTTTTTGTTAGCATGTAGTCGGTTTTTGCCTCCGTTACTCCGTTTGGTCTTTTCTACATCCATCTCCTCCCTACTTTCTTCTGAAACATGGTATTCATGATTTTGCACTTTCTTGATGTTGCCCAATCTACCAAGGTGTTGCCTTTTTTTGTATCACATTTCTATCACAAATTTGTTATGGTTTGTTATGCACTGGACAAATTCAGCAACTCTGGGGCTGATGCTGTTTGTCCTCACTATATGGACTTTTTATTTCGTTAATGAGAAAGCCTTACCTGCCTGGCCTTAGAAAAGTATAGCAAGTTGCTGCTTTTTCACTTCTCTGATCCTGATCACATCCTATACCAACCATATTTCCCAAAATTCTTCTGCCAGTTATTCTATCTGCTCATCTCTGTTGAGTTCTGATGTTGTATATCTGTCTGTCTATAATCTACTTACCCTCTTTTGGCAGCTCTTTTTGACCCAGAGATTTTGTAGCACACCTGTTCATAAACTATTTTAACTGGGGTCCTTTGCGTGCTGGTGTTTTTGGTCTACCCTTCAAGGTGGCCAGTGCAAGTTGGAAGGGGCAGGCAACATAGGGTGAATGAAATTGTCCAAGCTTTGAGAAAAAATTGCTGTACCACCTATCATCTCGCACCAGGATTCAAACCCGGGCCGCTCCGGTCAGGAGTCTAGCACCTTAACTGGCAATGGCTCTAAATGGCTATGGCTCATTTCATATGGCGACCGAACATGTAAAATATTTGACATGTTTTGAAAAAGGCTCACTATTTGTAAAAAATTCTTCCTAATTAATATATTGTCTTTAATATAGCACCATATCCATTTATAACTGTTTATGGTGCTTTACAGCATGTAATATCCATATACAGGCTATGAAAATAGTCAAATGAGCACATAACGAAATGTCTACATAATATTACTATGCTAACTTTGGGGACACTCTTGACAGTATCTTCCCTAGATGTCAAGATCTGCTCACTTTAATGTTCATTCATTTCCTTGGGCCACATCTGTTCTAGCTATCAAGTGGTGATGCATGTAAAAATATGAATATATTTATATTTGAAATGTTGACATACTGCACAAGAGACTGCCTGTGGGGATTTTTGAATTAAAAACATGCTCAGCAACTAATGTTGTGTTATTTGTTGTGTCATTACTGCTTACATTACTGTACCTGTCATCTTTGGTCCATAAGGCTGCTGTGCAACCATTTTGTTCTTGCTATGTATTTTCCAGTGAAACATAACACATCTTCATTATTTAACATATGCTTAGAGTAAAAGTTTTGTCATTACTTAATTAAACAATGTACTGTGTGTGTGATGCTTGCATGCATGCCACTGCTTGGCCAAAGAGGTTCACAGGTCTTTGATCAAACCCCCAGCCAAACTTCTTACACAAGACAACATGCCATGCCTCATTGACTTACATTGATGAATTGCTGGGTTTGATCAGCAGCTTCCATAATTATATTATTGATGATTGGATCAAAACAATCAAGCCACAATGCACAGGCAGGAATGAATTGGTTGAGATTTCACATGACGATATATTTGAAATCACTTAAACAGATTTTGTTCCAGATGCTCACTTTTTTTTCACATCGCAAGCTAATAAATTATTGGTATCATAGAACATTCAGACAATATAGTGAGTAGGTAATTATGAATGAAATGTGTTTTGGTGAATCATAGTCAAGCCAAGTTTCTTTATTGTAATCAAGTCTCTCAAGTTTCTTTATTGTAATGATATGAGATACCCATAAAGTGTATGATTTTTAAATCTATAGTTGTTGAAAATATAAATTTTCTATCATTGTCATTTGTCACTTACAGGTGACAATATATGTTTAACCAGTAGACATCACAGTAAAAAAGTAAAACGTTCTTATATAGCACTGTATCCAATCCTCAGGATTGCGCTTTACATTTGACTTCCCTGACAGACCTGTTCAATCAAACACCATCTCGATTTCTCTGAGAAGCATACACATATGCACCACTGTCTATAGCCAGATACTCATTTATACAGCTGAGTGAACTGGAGCAAAGTAGAGTGAAAAAACTTGCCCAAGGTTTTAAAACTGCAGCACAGGATTTGAAACCAGGTCCGAGAGTCCAAAGTTCTACCCCTATATAGGTTACAGTCGCATCACTGTAAAGATAATTTATCTAACTATCTAAATGAGATGACCAGAAACAGCCAAATTGTGTGAATGTAGCGACAGCACTAGTCACTGGTTGGTTTTTGTCAAGATGGAGTTATTTACCCAGCCAGCCAAGTGACCAGAAAGCAATTGATATCAAAAAGTGTATGATACATCATTATATAGTGGTTCAGAATAAAAAATTACATGTTTGTCACCTACATGTGACAATATACCATAGTCACAAAATTTTTAAGATAATTAAATATGCATCAAAATAAACTCAACTTGCATTTACAAAAAATCAGTAGTTTTGAAAATACAGTTAATTGGTGGAATATAAATTAGCTATGCTTTCCAGACAGGCCATCTTGTAAAGTTTGTCTAGTTTGCCTTCAATGCACATCAGTGAGCAGTTTCACAAATATCCAATTTGCAATTAGCCATGGTTCGTGGCAGACCACTTAGCCTCCAGAGTTGGGATCAAGCCTGGCAGTCACGACTAAACAAGCATTCTTTCCCAGCCTGTTCAGGCAGACACAGGCAAAATGTGGACATGTAGTAACTTTTGGGAGGATCTGATGTGCTCATAAAAACATTCAATCAAACACTAATAATTGTAGTATATTCACCTTAATAACATAACTAACTGGCATCTTCTCTGGTTATTCACATGAGATACCAGAAAATAAGTCATATTGTGTGGGTGCATGCAACAGACAATATCAATAAAGTGTATGAATGTTTACTTTATAGTTGTTTAGAATGTTAATTTTTCTATCTTTGTCAATTGTCACTTTCAGGTGGCAATACAATTATGTCTTTAACCAGTAGACACCGGATTAATTAAGTCACATCATTTTAAAGACAATTAAACAAACATCAAAGTACAAACACAAATTGCATATAAAATCGGTAGAATAAATGAAGATATAGCTTAAAACATGCATGCAGCAACTGGGTCTACTGGGATATTTATATAGGGGTCAACTCAATGTCTGGTCTGACCCATGCTAATGTAATACCAAAAAAATTGCGTTATTCAACATTTTGAAAAATATATTATATGAAGTGGGTACAACAAAGCAGGCATACTAGTAGATTCAGTGCTACGATGTATCTGCAGTGTAATGACAGTACGCATGTTAGGCAGAATGTAGTTAGGGTAGTGATGTTTAGCCTTTTTGTTTTTACATGACTGCGGATGCAGAAAAGCGTGCTAAATTTGGTCAATATAAATGGGCAACGCACATGCTTGGTATGTGATATTGACGAAGCTTGATTAGCATGATCAGTGACATATATATATATATATATATATATATATATATATATATATATATATATATATATATATATATACTTACATATCGAAAAGGTGTGCCAAATAAATTCAAATTCACATATGTTTTATTGCCTTAATATATACATGCATCTTGAATTCTGAGAAATGCTAAAGCTTGTACAAGTAAATTTGACATTTGACCTCTGATTTGATCTTCACTTTGACACCGTATCCAAAAATAACTCCAGAAATGGACTCCCCATCCTGGAAAACCCTTATAACAAAGACATGAAGAGTAAATGTATTCATCATGTCACTTCGCTCCCCTTCATCGTCTTCGATGTCCAACTGCTTGCTGATGGAAGGACTACAGCAGATGTCTCGTCCCTCGCATTTGCACGAGTCCGTGCATGAAACGCCTGCGCTGTTGCAGCTGCAGCGTGTGCCACTGCATGCCTTGCACTCTGCAGTGCAGCTACAGCTAACTGCATCCACTAGTGCTTGGGGAGCAACTGGCGCTGTTGAGACGGCCGTTGTGATGGCGGAGCCTTCGATGTTCCAACCAAAGTTGGCAATGTTTCGAGCTTCTTTAGGTGGATCACGTTGGGCCGTGGCCTTCCACAGTAGCATCTGAAGATGAGCTCGTAGCACATGCAACTGCAGGTTGGCATCAATCGGTGGAAATTTCTTCAGTGGCGGAGGTTTCTTATGGCCACGATAGAAGTGACCACGTGCGTCATTCATTGTTGTACATCCCTTCTGTCCGTAGAGGGGTAAGAAGAATGTGTATGCTGTCTCCTGGAGCTGAGCGTGGGTCGTGCCAGGCTGACCGAGCACTTGATCGACACCTGGTATATCTGTCTCTAGGAGCTTGAGCGCTGACTTTTTTCCTCTTCCAAAGGGGTACGACACTGTACCGCAACCTGACAGTGCGTGGATACCGAGAAGTTGACTGCACTTTTTGGGGCCTAACCGCTGAACAGTTTCATTGATGTCCAAGACATCGCCATTCCACTTTTCCATTTGAATCTTGGCGACAACTCGCATCCTTGATGTCCAGTACACCAAGAGAACGAAGACGTCGATATCATCAAAGACACAGTCCTGCATGTTGACGAGTTGGGTGTTGTGTGGAAGGGGATAGCTGCACAGAGTTTGGTTAAGTAGATTCTTGTTCTTGGAATTGTGAAGAATAACTTTTTCTTGGCATGGAATGAAGGTGTTTGGGGTTAGACGTACTTCCTTGGCTCTTCCTCTTCTCGTCCGCTCATGGTCCTTTGCGCTGGGAGCATCTTGGTCATATCTGTTGAACAGAATGATTTTCTTGGAGACAGGAGGGTAGTGGGCCAGTCGAGTGCCGAAGCTTGCAGCCAGGTCTCCTGTAGTCCCTGAGACTGGCCAGACGACGTGGTACAGAAGGTGATCGGCATCAACCAGCACCACGTTTGGAGCACATGGAGTCATGACAGAGACACTGAGAGACTTGACGAGCACGGCCTTGTCACCCTTCCTCAATGATCAGGGCCGGAGGGATTGGACTCAGTTCAAACTGGAAGACATCGGCTATATCAATGCTGCGCTGCTGCCCTACGACTAACAGCCGACTGAACAGCGTCACGACGTCGTAGATAGCCCCCCTCGACAGTGACTGCCTTCTTGAGCAACTCCATTGTTTTGACCTTCTTCTTTATTGTCTTGTGGAATTCACTGCTTACCAAAGCGGAGAACTGCTTGCTCTGCTCACTCCCGATGGCCAATGCGTTCTGAACATTCACTGTGTCTGGCGCCACTTGCCATTGCAGATGTTATAGACAACTGGTTGCTGGCCATTGAGGGGGTGACTCTACTTCTCCAGCTCCACCGCGATCTTCTTCCGATCGGCCTCGTCCAGTCTCCTTCTTCCCTCTCCTTCCTCCTTGTGCTTATTCTTCTCCTCCCCATCTACTTCACCGTGTGGCTTCTGCCTCTCCCCAGCTTCATTGTACATATGTTCTATGGCGATGTCAAGGCGGGCGCACACACTGAAACTATTCACCCACACAGCATCTTGCTCGGTGCTCGTTGAAATGCCCATCATACCTCCAGAACCCTTCCCTCGCTTGATATATGTCTGCTCTCCGAACTGATCTGCTGGCACGGCGGTCCCCCATCCGAGTGCCGACAGACATGCGCACCTGCCAGTAGGTCCTCCTTGGCACGCTGGGGAAGGTGCTCCATCTGTCGAACATACCAGCTCAGGTAGTGGGCATAATTGTGGTGATCTGCTGCGAAGAAGTATGGCAGCATTGCCTTGGATAGTGCTGCTGGAGGAGGAAGTCACCGTTCTGCTCTCCGCGCAGGAACATGAGCGACAACAGTGTAGGCTTGACAAAGCAGTCCACCCATAGCCTCCCGGTCGGGTGCCCTCCGGCTGTCTCCAGGTAGACATTCAGCTCCTCATATATCTTGGCGCCATTCGAGTAGAAATTATGCAGCAACACGGCCATGATGAGACGGTATGCCCGTAGAGCATTGGTCCAGGCCTTTCCGTTAACTATGCTGGTGATGCCAGCAAACGCTGCACTGATGAGAACGTTCACGCCTGATGCCTTCATCAGTGTTCCTACACAGCCGAGGAAATTCATGAGAGTGTGCATCATATCCGGGTGAAGTATGACGTTGGTCCAGCGCAGAGGATCGTTCCATTGGACAAGGCATGCAGTCTGATACAGTTGGAGATTGACTGTGGTGTGGGTGCATCCCAAAACCATTGAGAGCCTTCCCGAGATTCACAAGCGTAGTTATTACAGTGTCGGGGTGAGCAGGCGGTGAGTCGATCATCGGTCTGAACACAACCAGTGTATTAGACTTCTGGGCAGAGCCTGCCACCAAGCGGTCTAGCTGAGCATTGACAGGCCTGTCGTTCCCGTGGACTTGCGACTATTAAGCGGTTCTTGAAAATGAAAAGCTTGGGACAAGAATATACAACTTACTGTAGAATGGCTCACATACAATCGGTCTATAGAGGTGATTTGTTCCTGGTTTTACATCAAATTTGACCTTTGACCTCTGATTTGACCTTGACTTTAACCCAGTATCCAAAAAATACTCCAGAAATGGACTCCCCATCCTGGAAAACCCTTATAAAGAGGTATTACACGACCCTCTATGTCATCGAGATCAAAAGTCGAACATTGGCCGACATTCAAGATGGCCGAGACCGCCATCTTGAATTATGTGAAATGCTCAAGGTTGCACAAGGTGCAACCAAGCTAATTTTGCTCTCCTAACTATATAAAATACATTTCCTTAAAAAAAGTTTACAGTAATTAACATTGCAGGGTCTTCTACAGGAAGTATATGAGCGGCAACTTGACTACTAAAATGGCCGCCAATGGGAAAATTAACAATGCTCTGCATGTACCATTGCTAGGGGAGAGCAATTATAGTCACACAGTCGCCCCAATACACTAAACAACGCCCGTAATAAACTAACTGCACGTATGTACAAGTAAGATATATTATTTCGTATGAAATACGTCGGCCGAATAATAATAGGAAAACGTATTTCTCAATACTTGACCCGGCCGCGGGACCCGGCCACGGGCCGCAACCGCGCGCAGCTGAAATGAACGAGTTTGTTTGGGACGAGTTGTATCCAACCGTGTGTTTTAACCGTGTCGTGTTTATACCGCGTTATCAAGAAGACCGGTGTGGTCTTTTGTATTTTATGTCACCGACCTACGTAAATGTTGATTTTCAGTTGATTAAAATGTTGCTGTTCTGTGTAATAGTTACACTGCTGAGTGTGAATAACGCTGTTGGAACAGGTAAGTTTTACTATTCGTAATCGAAACGAAACGATACAGATTATGATTTAGGCTCCCCGATCAATTTCTATGTCGCGAGTTCAAGTCGCCGTGTCGTGTAGGCGGGTCGTGTGTCTTGTACACGCCAACGAGTAAAATGGAATTGGAAAGTACACGATATAGAAAATGGGTGAATGGAAGTTCGTTTGACACGAATGCAAATGGGTACTGCGGATCTATTTTGGGTTACTCTATTTTGTTGTGATTATATTTCATTTCTTTCATGTTAATGCTTAACCCTGACTAACCCACGTCATCGAAGATCTGATGTAAGACCACAGTAAGGTGTTCATCCGCCATTCCCCGTGCGACCAAAGAGTACCATTTAAAAGCAGCATTATG
This sequence comes from Ridgeia piscesae, assembly GCA_025642075.2. Classification (NCBI taxonomy): domain Eukaryota; kingdom Metazoa; phylum Annelida; class Polychaeta; order Sabellida; family Siboglinidae; genus Ridgeia; species Ridgeia piscesae. The sequence goes on from JAODUO010000784.1 coordinate 215,600, forward strand.
CAGGTTGTCTGAATTTCTGTGAGCACATATGTAGTGTGGAGTGATTAGAAATGATGTTTTCGTGCTGCGTGGCATCAGAGCTGTCAAATTACGACAGCCGGACAGTCAGTCGGTGAATTACTGCGTATTAATACAGTTGTCATTTTGCTTGGTGATGTAATCAGGGGCAATCCCTGGGTGTTTCAAACAGAAAGGGAGGTGTGTAAGGTTTGAAAAAGTTCTGTCTATGGAGGGTAAATATGTTGTGAAATTGTCAATAACAGAGCTGATCAAGATTAGTAGGAAATGAAGGAAACGTTATAATGGTCGCCTATGCCTATGGAAAATGCAAATGTAGTCTGACTCCATCTATGCAGCTATTCTCTATCCCTGGCAGACGAGGGCCCTGGGCCTGGCGTATCCCTTTCAGTTTCAGAAATTCCTCATTTAACGTCAGCCAATGAAATCGCCCACGAGGAGTGTGGTCGGTATCCATTTAAGTAAAAGTTTTAATTTTGGCTGATTTCAACCACACACTGAGTCACATTGTGTTACAAGCATTGTTTGGTATGTATATTTTAGGAATTTATCAGTTCATGTGATTGAGCAGGCGGGTCGTTATATACTGGAATTCCCAGAAATTGTATATCGATGTTCAGGTTGGGGCGGGTATTAATGTTGTTCCCACAGGTGAAGCATCATGATGACGATTGACACAGACAGTAAACTAGTTTTACTCGGCTAAAATCACACACTTCTCATAGGGGGATTTGTCATGGCTAGTTTGCACGGCAACCATATTGGCTTGTGAGGATGAGTGCTAAACCACCTTTTAAAAATTTACATTGCTTTTATCTTTTCATGAACTTATTTTACTTCTTGTATTTTATGTATGTACCGGGGTATTTTATTTATTTATTGTCATCCGGCCTTTTTAACTTATCCTTGGTAAATATATAATTGTGTGTCCCAGCAAACAAGGAACCATTTCTGAACCAGTTGGCACGTGTCATACTGGTTCATAATTGGTACAGCTCCACCAGTACATGTTTTCATGTGTATTCACGTGAATACACGTGTTCTGCCTGTTGTCACGAGTTTTGAACGAGTTTGACACGAGGCGTACTGGGTCAGAACTGGTACGGTTTCACTGGTACATGTCAGCACGTGAAAAACTCTTGATTTCACGGTAAACATGTGTCGACACACCAAATTTGTTCACAGAATCCAGTGAATTGAGCCAGTTGAACTCGTGAATTCACTTACAGAACATGTGAAATCACGGGTCGTTGTTTGCTGGGGTTGTATGAATGTTGTATATGGTGTGTGAAGAGTGGACTGGTTATCGAAAATAGAGGAAACTAAGATTGTTACTGAGTAAAAATAAAATGATCAATCAAACAATGAAAATAATATTTTAAAGCACACCACCACTCAGTTAGGCTCCAAGTGAATATTTCCATCGGGCCTCTGTATTTTCCGGATTTTATTACCCGGAACTCCTGGACAGGGCACCTGATCAGGTTGCAGCGGACTTAAAACACATCTATACGCTTCGTATGAAATTGATATTTGATGTGTAGTTTAATATTGCTATAATGTAACTCCTCAGCAAGTATGAAGACATAATATATTGGATAAGGTATATTTATCATAGGGGCCGATGACATACCGTCAAAATTGAGCAAGATGGCTGCTTTGTTATGGCTGTTCCACTCATTGAACATACTCCCACATCTAACACATTGCAGTCGAACAGGAAGCTGTCCTGCGTGGGAGTATCTCCCTTGAAAAGATTCCGTGTCCGCGGAAGAATTCCAGAGACAAAGATGTGTGGTCTGAAAAAGAAAATTATTTTATTTAAAAAAGACTATTTGATCTATTACTGTACGTACTATGACCATAAATACAACTGTATGAATAATTATTTGTACCAAAAGCAAGTAAATTTTTATTTTGAAAGCACTGCTATCAGAGGATGGATATCCTATCTCTCATAAAGGGGCAATCTGCAAAAACTATGTATAGGAGATATACACTACCATTATTATTATTATTATTATTATTATTATTTATAAACACTATATAAATACGATGGTATGTATTGTATATACACAAAAGTATGCAAGGCAAACAACATGGCATATTGTATGTCAGGTTACGTAGGATTCAGTTGCCTGATGTGCTCGATCAGCTGCGTTAACAAGTCTGTACACAATTGCAGAACAAAAACCTGTTTACACAAACATTCTACATAAACAGTATTCATAATGTTAAAATATGGAGATCTACATTTGTGGTCAAAAATAAATTTGTCTTTCTAATGACACAATTACTTGTTTATTGCAATATTCTAATTAGAAAGGAATACACAGATCACAGTGCTTGGCTTCATACAATACTCTTCCAGAGTTGATTGGCTTACAAGGCCACAATTACAGTGAAAAGCTTGACAGTACTTAGTGTGTGTTTATACTGATGAAGCATGGCAAGAACATTCATAAATGATGATTGCAGCTTGTCTAAATAACTACACACTGCTACAGTGCAGTTGCTTTATTACATCTATGACACTAACCAACTAAATGTACTATGCTGAAAGCAAGATTCCTATAACAATGTGTTATTGTGCTACGTTTCAAGACATTGACATAAGCTGAATGATGTCTTCTATTATTCAAGCATTATTTTTTTTTAAATAGCATCACTACTTACTGTAGTGAATGTGGGAATTGACATGGAATAATGCTATTAAGCTTTCAAAAAATGTCTTACCTCAAACTGGGAAAAAGCCAAATTGATTGTGTCATTCAGCGCCAAATCCTCAACCCTGTAGCTCAGTGTTGGAATATTGAAGTTACAATGAAGATACTTGGTCTGCGAATCTCCGATTATAACAGCTGCCATGATGAACTTGACGTAACAATACAAGACTCAAAAGCAAATGAATATATATATATATATATATATATAGATATATATATATATATATACATGATAATTACAATAGTAGTGCTGTAAGAAACATTCATTAACATTTACATTTTATAAATAAAAAATTGATTATGTTATTATCATTTTATAATAAGTATGTTTACTGTCTGTATAAATTATAATTACACATCTATCTATGTAATCAGCTTAATGTTTTAGAAAGCTATGTCTAAACCATAAATCATTATGTATAGTGTATAAGTTTTTTTTAATTATTAAATATAACATTAAAATAGTCTTATGTTTTATAATATAGAGGTTGTTATAAGCTGGTTACAAAGCCACACCCACAGCTAGTTTTTTATTTCAATTGTTTTATTTACTAAACCCCTAATAACATGCTTACTTGGGTGGTTACCAGTATGGCTGGTAGGTGTGGGAGTATGTTCAATGCGTGGAACAGCCATAACATAGCCGCCATTTTGCTCAATATTGACGGTCTGTCAGCCCTCGACGTTCCGGCGCTCATAAATATACCTTATTCAATATATTATGTCTTCATACTTGCAGAGAAATTACATTATAGCAATATTAAACTACACATAAAGTATCAATTTCATACGAAGCGTATAGATGTGTTTTAAGTCCGCTGCAATCTGATCAGGCGCCCGGTCCTGGAGTTCCGGGTAATAAAATCCGGAAAATACAGAGGCTCCTTTCCATCAGAGTACCACCCCAGGTAGTAAAAGTAGGTACTCCAAACAGATTTTTCAAATGTGACCTTCATGGCATGCTATGATTATACTATAACGAACACTTTCCAACAATCATGCATTTCGATTTGTCAATCCCAAATTTGAATCTCCACCTTTTGCTATATGCATCACATACATCAATTAAGTTCTGTAGATCTTGAACATTTGTTGAGAATAAGGTAATATCGTCGGCATAAGCCATAGAACTGTACAGTGTATCACCTATTCTGACGCCTGCGTCACAGTTATTCAAGTCTAGTAAAAGTTGATTAATAAAAATGTTAAACACAAAACGATTTACTGTATGAACCATTTCATTTGACTACACATTCAGCTTATTATACTAGTTATACAATAGTAACCACTCATGTATAGGTAAAACATGAATTAACTTTAGAAACAGTGACACGTGACATATAGAATAGTTGGTATACCAACTGAGTTAATTTTGAGTACCTGGATAAGCATAATATGGCCCCTTGCAAGTGGCAAGTGAAGGCAAGGAGGCACTTGGTATGTGACCATTGTCACAGCTTTGTAGATTTTGCTTTATCTGGATGCTCAAAGACATGGACAGAGATAATGGAGGAAGGCTTTACTTTCCAGTGCACGGGGTGTTGGAAAGTGGAATGTCTTACAGCAGAGTTAGCTAGGCTAACCGGTATTGTGAAGCGGATGGAGACGAGAATAACCAAAGAGACGGATGGAAGAGGTCGGAAGGAGCAATGCAGTGACAAGAAGGATGAGGACAGGAGATTGAGAGGAGGGAGGGCGAGTGCAAGTGCAAGGAAAACAAATGGAGAAAGAACAACAGAAAACATGGCATGCAGGAAGGTGACAGGGGAGAAAGTGACAGTAGAGGAGGAGGGGAAAATGGGACGAGAGGAGAGAAGTTCATGTGACAGGACAAAAGATGACGGGAAGAAAGGAAGTGAGAGTAGATGTGTCGAAAGGGAAGTCAATAACAGGGATGATGACACGTAGAAAAGAGGCAGGGAAAAAGGAACAACAGAGAAGGCGGCAGGGAGAAAAGTCAACGACCAGGTAGATGCAACACGGAGGAGCTACTCTGAGGGGGCATTGAGAATAGAAAGGGTGTTTATGGGCGACTCCATTTTGCGAAAGACAGACAAGACATTAAGCAAAGGAGAACATGTTCATTGTCTTCCGGGGGCTAGGATAGAGCATGTGACTGAAAGAGTAGAGAATACATTGGGGCATGGCCAGGGAGAATCTATATTAGTACATGTAGGGATGAACAATGCAGACAGGGAGGGGACAAGTAGAATAGTGCAAAGATACATACAGTTGGTAGGGAAACTGAAGAAGACAAGAGTTGAACAGATTATTCTCTCAGGAATTTTGCCAGTAATGGGAGGAATGGGAGCAACTAATAGAAACTGCAAGAGGATGGCAATGAATGCTCTAATAAAGCAGATGTGTGAAGAAGAAGGAGTTGGACTCTTAGATTTGTGGGGATACTTTGATGGGAAAGAAGACACGTATGTGAGAGGTGGCCTCCATCTAAGCGGAAAGGGCGCAGCAGTTTTCTCTGAGAACCTGCTTCGATCTATGGACAGTGGAACAGGTTGCAACTATTTAAACTAGATTCGCAGGAGAGATTCACAGAGAAGCACTGGATGCACAGATAAGGACAGCAAAAAGAAATCAGCAAAGAACAGCCTGGAAAACTCTACAACATTTGGTTATAAATGTGTTTGCATAAATGCAAGGAGCATAGTAAACAAAAGAAATGAACTAAACGTTATGGTAGAAGATATTGACCCTCACATAATAGGTATAACTGAATCTTGGGCCACCACCGATATAGCAGATGCCGAATTAGGAATCACAGGATATGTCATGTTTAGGAAAGATAGAATAGGGAGAAGGGGAGGTGGCATTATTTTATATATTAAAGAATCCATCCAGGCTTATGAAATAAAATTAGAAAAAGAAGTAGAATGTGAAGAAGCTGTCTGGTGTAACATCGTTACAGGAAACTCAACATTAACTGTTGGGTTAGTTTATCGAAGTCCAAACATAAGCATAGACAAGAAAGAGAAAGTACAAAACGCTATAAAAGAAGTCAGTAAACGGGACTGTATAATTATGGGGGATTTTAACCATGGGCAGTGGAAATATCTACTGAGTACTGGGAGTGAGGATCAAAAGTTTTTAAATTTAGTACAAGATATTTTCCTTACTCAACATGTGTTAGAACCAACCAGGGGTGAGAACGTGTTGGACATAGTTTTGAGCTCACAGAAGGAATTTGTTGATAATGTCAAGATATGTGAGCCACTGGGGTGTAGTGATCACAACCATATATATTTTATCAACAAAGTAAAGGGAGAACGGAAGAGAAAAATAAGGTACAGGAAAAAAATTCACAAAGGAAGATATAAGGAAATGAGGGAATATTTAGCAAAGATCATAGACTGGAATAACACACAGAAGAATAAGACAGCAACAGAATGCTGGAATATCTTAAAGAGTGAAATTTACTGCATCATTGACAAATTTGTCCCCTTGAAAAAAACAGGGGAAACTGTCAAAGAAGAAACACTTATCGAAGGAAGCCATTAGAAAAATCAAGTACAAGCAAATAATGTGGAAGACATATAGACATACTGGAAGTGAAGAAGATGGCCATATATATAGAAGCACTTAATCAAGCTACAGCTGAAATTAGCAATTCAAAGAGAAACTACAACAAAAAATAGCTTTTAATATAAAACATGACAGCAAGATTTTTTAAGCGTATGTTCAAAGTAAACAGAAAGTTCAGGATAAGGTCGGTCCTCTAGAAGGTAGTGATGGAAACATAATAACAGAGGGATTCTTAATGGCAGAAAACCTAAATGAATACTTTAGTTCGGTGTTTACCAGGGAAGATATTAGTGCATTACCAGTACCAGAGACTAAATTCGAAGGGGGAGAGTCAGACTATTTAGGACAACTCATTGTAACACAAAAAATGGTAGCTAAGAAAATAAGGGATATGAAGGATAATAAGTCACCTGGAGTGAATGGGATTCCTCCCAAATTACTACTGGATATTGTAGAACAAATTAGCGTACCGCTTGCAACAGTGTTCAATTTGTCATTAGAGGAGGGAGTAGTTCCGTTAGAATGGAAAGAAGCAAACATTATACCATTATTTAAAAAAGGATCAAGAAGCAAGTCAGAGAACTATAGACCACTGAGTTTAACATTGGTGATTTGCAAACTATTAGAAAGACTAATTAAAGATCACTTGGCTGATTTTCTTGTTAAAAATAACTTGATTAACCCATCTCAACGTGGGTTTCTAAAAGCAAGGTCATGCTTAACAAATATCTTACGGTTTTTGGAAAATGTCACAAAGTGGGTAGATGAGGGACCACCAGTAGATATAATATACATAGATTTTAAAAAAGCCTTTGACAAAGTGCCACATAACAAATTACTGCTTAAACTAAAGGCCCATGGCATAGGAAATGGTATGATTAACTGGATAGAAAAATGGCGTATTGATAGAAGACAGAGTAGTAGTTGATGGGGAGGTTTCCAACTGGAAATCGGTTTTGTGTGGAGTACCGCAGGGATCAGTATTGGGACCTATTTTATTGTTAATACATAACAATGATTTGGATGATGATATAACAAGCAAGGTGTTGAAGTTTGCGGACGATACAAAAGTGTTTAGAAAAATTAAAAGTGATGCAGATAGACAGCATTTACAAGATGATCTTAATAAGTTGACAGAATCGTCTGAGAAGTGGCAAATGCTGTTTAATTTTGGAAAGTGTAAGTGTCTCCACTCAGGACATCGAATGAAGACGTACAATATACAATGGACGATACTGTACTAAATACTACCGTAAAGGAAAAGGACTTATGGTTAACTGTTAGTGCTGATATGAAGGTATCAGAGCAGTGTGGAATTGCAGGAGTGAAGGGAAACCAAATTCTTGGATTAATTAGGCGAAATATAGTGTACAAGGAAAAAGAACTAATAATACCGCTGTACAAAACAATAGTTAGGCCTCATTTAGAATATTGCATGCAAGCATGGAGGCCATATCACAAGAAGGATATTGATATATTAGAAAGAGTACAAAGGAGAGCAACCAAAATGATACAAAAACTCAGTAATATTAGTTAAGAAATGCATCTAAAAGAATGTGGATTAACAACATTAGAAACCATGAGACTGAGAGGAGATCAGATAGAAGTGTTTAAAATATTGAATGGGTATGAAAATATTGACAGAAATATTTTTTTCTCGGTTAAGGAAGAGAGAAGGACTAGAGGACTTGGAATTACATTAGCAAAGAAGCAGTGTTGACTAGATATTAGAAGATTTTCATTTTCACAAAGAACAGTAAATGAATGGAACTGATTATCGGGTGATTGTGTAGGTGCTAGTAATGTTAATATGTTTAAAAGTAAAATCGACATCATACCTAAGAAGGGCGGGTTACATTTAGATAGATAGGTTGGACTCTCGATAAGCCAAAGGGCTTCCTTGTCCACCTGCCATCTAGAGTTGATTCTCTAGGTGGCAATCTTGTTAAATCTAGAATTAAAAAAAATTCTGCATCAAGGGTGGCTACGAACACAGGACTTTTTTGTCCTATAATAGGACAGGAGATGAGTTTGATATTCTGGTTGAAAACTCGTTCGACATTTTTCAAACGAGTTTCTTTGCTAGTTTTATGGCATTTACGCCGCCATGTTTATATTCAAAACGAGGCTTGGAATCTCTTCTGTCATGTGAGTGGATGATATATTTAGTATCTGGCCAAGTCGCGAATCACCAGACGTTTCAAAACGTCACTCATTCAAGAAACACGCGGACAGGTTTTGCGTCTTATTATGAAATTGACCAGTAATCATCAAACATTTCATTCCAGTGATATGGAACAGTCATTTGTTTCGATGGTGCGAGTAGTATGCCACTGAACATACAAACCCTAAAAATGCATTCCTGTTTTTTCTTTAGAAATGGGTAAGATTGTTCAAGTCTTTCAACTGCTACAGTCAACCAGTGGCTACAGCAAATTTTTATATCCAGACACACAAGGTGATGTCATACCTGTGAACATGTATTTATTGTACCTTCATGGACACTAGAAATATCACAAGACACTGCACTCCCAATGTGCATCATTGGATGTTATGTTATTAACTGGATACATGTTTGACTTTGTAATAAATTGTTACTCAAAAGTGTAACCATAGTTAACATTTTAATAAAAAATATTATCTACCACACAGTGTGTCTAAAGAAGTTCAACTTTAAAGGCTATTTGTTGTTTTTCCCAAAACGTCTGATTGCCAAAATATTCTGTTGCCAAAATGTGCTGTAACCAAAACATCCTGTTACCAAAAGGTGTGTTGCCAGAATATTCCTTGCTAAAGGTGTCCTGCCGAAATGTCCAACATCCATATATAGCTTACTTTAGCCCACTAGATTTCATAGAAGTGTATCGCCTCACAGTGCCACCTCGCCAGAAGATCAAGAATAACATTTGAAAGTAGAACATGGAATCCTTGGGAATCACCATAAACATGACAGGTCATAGTCATTGTGATTGATTAAGATTTATGTAAATCACATGTACAGTATTTATCTAATTGCTTATATCATGTCTGTCAAACTTACTGCTTGGCCAGCCAAAAAAAGGTATTCGACCACTAGAATGGAATATGTTATACTCAGTTCCTTATGTGAAGTATGCTCGGTAACATGTGAGGTCAATACCATCACAAGTTCACAACAGACCTCTATAGCAATATAATGGAACAAATGTAACTGCATAATTTGAGGACACTCTTATTCATAAGTGTAACCTATGTGACACAGAATGAGAATGAGAATGGTCTATTTCATCATTCTATAATTTATCTTATCACCTTGGTATGTACACTTCCATCCCTGTACTATAACACTATAAGGTGGGTGGGGGATTGGAGAAAGTAGTGTTCCACTTTTCATAACTTCATTTCATAAAAATATACTGCAGGGGTAGAACTACCCACTAGTCCGCTAGTCGGTACCCTAGTAAAGATAACAGCAGACTAGTAAACCTGGTTAATAACTAGTCTGGCTATCTAGTAGAGGTCAGGGTGTCATCCACCCCACCCTACAGTAGTCAATCAAGTGTTTGTAGTCAGTGACCCTAACCCATCCACAGGCTGGGGGAATGTAACTGAATCCAGTACCAGTGAGCAACTGGCTACAGCAGCTTCATTTACTGATCAATGACATTTTCTTAGGCATGGCCAGTGGACACCAGCTGTGAACTGGTCTGGGCATTATTTGTAAGATTAAACGTTCTTTGGTGTCTATAATTTTCTAGTGTGATATTTTTATTTTCATTAATACAGTCCAGCAGAGCAGTTTTCATAACATCGTAATGTGAGGTAAATTTCCAGAATGATTATGGAAAATTCATAATAGTAGGGTGGTACTACAGGATAATGAGTGCAATTGACGTTCTTTTTCAATCGCGTAGTTTTGTAATACAGATCATACTTTTTCATTAATTACTTTTGATATTTCTGTATTATTTTTTTGTTACCTTTATGAAAAGTGCATTGTTAGTTTACCTGGGTTTAAATATATTATACTGTTTCTTAGTTTTAGATCAAATTGTAACGACTTAAATTTGGGTTGTTTTTATACTTTGCTGGGCTAGTAAACCTTTTGGTGGACTAGTAAACTTTGATGTTACTAGTCCTGCTGTCTAGTAAAATAAATGCCGAAGTTCTACCCCTGTACTGTTTTTTTCTTCAGAAGTAGCTATAATTAGACATGGGACAGAAGTATTCATTTACTCAAGACATTTTTGAAGTACTCGTACTTGTACTCATACAGTACTCATAACACTTATGGGCCTCGTACTCATACTTATGCTCATTGTACTCATATTTTACAAATACATTACAAGTACACCTGAATACTTTCTTAATATATACTGAGAAGACTAAATTTATTTATAGCTATAAAATGACACGTTACAAATGTTAAATTCTTTGTCATTTCAGATAGAATACCACCTTTCTATCTATGATTAATGATAACTCAACTTTGTTAACAAATAACTGATATTCTGGATAGAATGCTTTGACAGCATTGTGCATAGGAGCTGCTATTTCCAAGTATGCAACGTACACACTCATAAAAGGGCAGTACTTGGTCAAGGAAGATAAATTAAAACAAACAGGACAGTGTTCATCATAAAATGATTCCATGAGCAACATGCAGTATAAGCAGATAAACTGATGGGCAGCAGAGCTACACAAGCCCTCCCAAGCCAGAGGGAGGACTGAGGGGGCCACTGGTGAACAAAGGCTACCAGGACCAACCAGTCAGCAACTAAGAACAGCAGCAATGCCATTAGTTATGCAAAATAGCAGATAAGGCAACCTGGGTACACATTATAACAGGGTGGTCCAGCACAGAACAAACAAGGAAGTGAAGGAACTCTGCAGATGCACATCCCATTTCCCCCTTGAAGTGAGATAGCTAGGAACTCTGGGCTGGTTGCCAGCTCATTTGTGTTTATTAAAGACACATCTCAACTAGATTGGCAAATGTTTTCTCAAATGTCAATCATACTTTATGATTGGTTTGTATGTTTCTAGTTAGTAGGTGACTTAATACTACTCTTAGATATATCAAGACAGTGATATCACATGCCCATATTGCAGAGGGATTTACTACATTAACTGGAATATTGTTTGATGAACTTTGTTCGTGCAAGAGTTGAAGTATAAAACTAATAGAATGTTAACTGTGCTTAGTTTTTACAATATTCCTAAAAAATGATAAATAATTACCATTATATATACAGTTGTGTTGAGTTACATAAATTAGAAGTACAGTATCAATTAATATTTAAAAAATGTACTTGTACTTGTACTCATGAAAATGTACTCGGCCCCATGGCTGAACTCAACCTTTCTTGTTTCAGATGATGATTTTTTTGAAGCAGAAGAAGGAACATTTACATGTGAACATAACAAGACACTGAGTGAGTTGTCTGAAGTGAAATGGACGAGAGGCACAGAGACCTGTGCCCTGATGTACATTTCTGGAGGAGCCATCACATCAACAGCGTACGATTGCGAGTTTCCAGAAAATACAACTGTCTTCACTCCAACTACCTTAACATTATCTGAAATGAAATTATCTTACGATGGTGAATACAGCTGTACCATAACACTGGCTGATTATACGACGAAAATACCCGTGACACAACTCAACGTGAATGTCAATGGTAAGGTGTTATTCTTCCATTCATGGTCATTCTTTCTGTGTGCATGACTGCATAACATATCAAATTCATCAGTTTATTTCATGGTAAACTCATAATGCTTGTATGTTTTCAGACATACTAGATATTACAAAAAACATTACTATGTTATGCATCAATTGTGTGTTTTAGACACCTGGTGTTTTTACCTGTCTTAATACATACAACTGGTGCATAGTGACTATGTTTTCGCATATAAACAAAAAGTATATTTATAATTTAATAATTTAATTTATATATTTGCATGTTTTTGGATAGGTAAGAATGTTTGTTATCTGAATACATACAGTTATGTTGATATATTTGCCAATCTTAATTTCAAGTTTGCATTATACATAATTCTAAAACAATGTAGTATTTTATAAAGTATTTTTATATATATATAACCAGTGGCCATCTTGGATTTATGCAAATTATCAGAGTTGCTTCAAGTTGCCGTTTGGGCAGTCAAGCTGAATTTGTTCTATGACCCAGTGGTTCAAATCAACCAAACCTTCTAGGATAGAAGATTGTAGGTTCACTATTGAACACGTGACTCTAATAATAGACAATTTCTTAAATTTATCACTACCCGAGTTTACAAAAAAGGGTGTATTAACTGTTGAGCGGTTACGCCTTTTCCTCTCAGTGGTTTTCACTGTGATATTTTGACATACACCTGCTGTAGTTGTTTTCTCACCCAACCTCATCTTTATAGCTTTTGTGCATGGTTGCTTTCAGTTGTTTTGGCCACCCTAATGTGTGTGTGTGTGTGTGTGTGCGTGCGTGCGTGCGTGCGTGCGTGCGTGCGTGCGTGCGTGTGTGCGTGTGTGTCGATTGTTGAACACGTTTCTTTATTTTATGGACTGCACTATTCTATTGTGTAATTCTGCATCACATTCACTTGGCAATTGAACATTTATATTTGTAAACACAGAGCAGAAGTCATTACTTCAATTGTTTCCAAGAGTTGTGCAAAGGCTGTTTTGATTTTTTATCGTTGTCAGTGATAAGATGTCAACATATCTGTTAGCTGTCAACAACTTGTTAGTAAGCAACTGCCTAGTGTGATACTGTAAGATGTTACAAATTATGTTTGTAATAAAAGGTGTAAAACCAAAAAAAAAAATTTCCATTCATGATTTTGAATAACCTCAAGCAATTTCCTGAAATGAATGCATTTAGATGATTGAATTATATACATTGTGTATTCAACCAGAAGTGGCAGAGGCCTTCTTAACTTGACTGTTTTCACATTGGAAGTTGCCTGGCCATTTTTCAAATAGTGGACCGATAGTTTGGATCACAAAATTTATCTTCTTTTGTTGTGAAATCTTAGCTGAAAATTTATTAATTTTAAATAGGTGTTTTTATTTTAAATAACTTTTTAGACATGTAGTATTTATGTATTTATTAGTTACATAATAATTTTAAATAGAAAATTTATCATTTTAAAGGACATATTATATATATATATATATATATATATATATATATATATATATATATATACATGATTAAACATATATATAAATATATATATATTATAATTATGTATTTAATTATTAGCGTAACATAATTATTTTTAAATAAATAATTCATTGTAAAGGACATCTTTTATTTATTTATTAAATCAAAATAAGAAGTTATATTTATATAAACTTATATATCTTTATTATATTTCATTTTATAATATTATGTGACTCAAACACTAGAACACATTCCTACTTAACATGAAATATACTTGCATGCTGAATATGGCAAATACAGCATTTACCATTATGTCCTATTCCTGCTTTTTTGATTGCAGTGAGACCAAACAACCAACGCCTTCTGGTTAATGGCAAATCCTATGACTGCTCTCATGAGGTGAAAGCAGACAATACTCAGAACAACTTAGAGTTGAAGTGTTCAGTGAAATCCAAGCCTAAAGCCACATTCACATGGTCTACCAATCCAGCATTGAGTGGATCTCTGGGGAACGCAACGGAATGTGACAACAGCTTGGTGTACAATTGCACCAATACCCTGACACTGCCGATTGACAAAATTACCCAGACTGGCAAACTTAATGTCACGTGTCATGCTGAGGCTGCTGGTGACACAAAAGACATCTGTGTCACACTACTGGGTAAGTCCATCACATGTGTGTGTTTGTTTTTTTACTGATTTTCTACTTGACTAACTTGAAAATAATATGACAAATTTACTGTCTAACAAAGTGATGCTTAGTGCATAAAGGAGTGTGATTTCAAGATATACATGAAATGCCCTCACTTCTGTCCACAGGTGACTTGTGTTTTGACATAGGCTGGCATAGACAGTGCAATCCAATTTGTGAAATAACACAGTGATCTGGTTTCACTAGTTTGTAGTGTTTATAAAGTAAATTAAGTTAATTCCGAATCCTGTTAATTAGTTTCTGCTCCTTAATGTAATGGCCATTTGTCTAGCCTTGATGCCTGAGACGAATTGTTGAAAGGTACTGTTCCCTTGGTCATCATAAACCCATACTATGATTGTAGTTATTCATTTATAGTTAACCATGTCCACTTCATTATCCTTGGTCTGAAGAAAGTTACAGTCAAGCCTTGTTATAACTCGGTAATCAAGATCCATGAGTTTGGATCACATTATAAGCGAGGCGCATTATAAGCGAGCACACATTCCCGTATCTGCCACTAGGGGTCCAACAATGATGGCCACACAATACGAAGTCAAAGAATACCATATTGTTTTAATGTCATACACTGTCTAATGTTGAACTGAATAATATTCATGAATGGTGTGCAGGTTTGATACAGATTATGGGCCAACAGGGTGTTAATAATGGTAACACTGATCTTAATGAGGTCTAGTTAACAAAAGTGGGAGTACAGGCGGGTACATCATGTAAATCAAAGCTCTAGTTTTACAATAGATCAGTGGAAACATGATTACGACTGTCATCGATGCCAGTCTAGTCACTGACTATGAATGAAAGTGGCAAAACAGAACAAACCTTTTCAAATCAATGATTCATTGCACTATTATAGGTCTCAATTAAATGTGTTTAAAAACATGAGAATTTCACAAAACAGATGACAGTTATTATAATATTAATAATTGCTAAATAGCCAATTTTCCCTTGGCGCTGAAAAAAACAGGACCCATGACTGATTAATCATTATATCTGGGTGCATTATAACGAGGTTTGACTATACCCACTTCACTGTCACCTCACTTTATTGCTGTTATTATAAGTATTAATTTATTAAGTGATTTACGGTCTTAGATCCTGAAGGTGCTGTAAGTAGCATAGGAACATCTGTAGCAATCTCAGTAGTTTTTTGTGTCATGATTACCATGATATTAGATCCAAATATGTAAACGGTGATCTATAATTAGTAGAAAAACAGTTGTCTTGATTTTATTATATAAAGAAAGAGCCCAAAAAGTGATTGAGGTCTTCATGAAACCCATATTGATCTGCACATGATGTATGCAGTTATGTAATATGTATACACAAATCTGTTTACTGAATTGTTGCTTCTGGTGCCTGGCCTTCCACTTTGATTAAATGTCTATGACACAATTTATAAAACCACAGAACAATGCATGCACACTGTGTAACAGTATAATTTAGTGACTTGTCACCAACTCCTACTGAGCTGAATTTTTTTAGTGAACACTGTGAACTAAAATTATGTACCCGAATGAAGGTCAAACAGACACATTGACAACAGGTTTACCTCTGAGTACAACCCAGGAGCCTACTACAACTGACAACAATGAGCCTACTACAAATGACAATAATGAGCTTACTACAACTGACAACAATGAGCCTACTACAACTGACAACAATGAGCCTACTACAAGTGACTATAATGAGCTTACTACAACTGACAACAATGAGCCTACTACAACTGACAACAGTGAGCCTACTAGAACTGACAACAATGAGCCTACTACAAATGACAATAATGAGCCTACTACAACTGACAACAATGAGCCTACTACAACTGACAACAATGAGCCTACTACAACTGACAACAATGAGCCTACTACAACTGACAACAGTGAGCCTACTAGAACTGACAACAATGAGCCTACTACAACTGACAACAATGAGCCTACTACAACTGATAGCAATGAACCTACTACAACTGATAATAAGGGGCTTACTACAACTGGGAACAAGGGGCCTACTACGAGTACAATAATTACTACAACTACTACAAACACTGCACCAGCCACAATGACTCTGGTCAGAGATACAACTAGTTCCAGCACTAACAGTGGTGATCAGTTCGTCTCGACAGAAGGTATCCACATACCTGGGACTGCTGCATGTAGCAGTATATGTTATGAATTTTTAATATGTCTTCTTCTAAATTGTCTCAGCATGCTCCTGTGTATTTCTTAATGCATATTTTTATTATGTAATTTATAATCCTATCTGTTTGGCTACAACTGTCTTCTACGTACCAAATTGTCTCAAAATTCTCTTGCACATTTCATTTGTATTATAATCTTATCTATTTGTGTAAGACTAAACTGTACAATTGTAAGTTGAGCATATAAGCAACACCACAATTTTATAAATAATGTCAGAGTTGTGTCCTTTGCATTTCGAACCTTGATTTTGTAAAGAATAATACATTTCTTTTCATCCATTTCAAGCATAGTACATTATATACGTGATTATTCACATATTAGTTATGTTGTAAGTAAACAATTCTAAAAAGGTTGTTTAGACTGTTACATTTCAATGAGACCATTTCAACTTTCCAAAACTATTTATGATTTGAAGCACTCTAATTGACATTGCAAAAATGAGATTTTTAATTGAAATGCAGAAATGGATTTAAGATTAAACTACAGGTACAAGAACTACTTTGACAACAAATTTGGCATCGACCAATGAGGCTATATCACCATCGACTCTGATGACTACAAATGAAGTCAGCAGCATCAGTTTTACTGATACAACTAACACTACTTTGGTCCAAATGCCAACTGTCACTGCAGCTTCTAATGCACTCACAAGTGTGGACATCTCAAACACCAGCCCTGTGACAACAGATGGAACTTTGACAGTTTCCCCTGCAGGTATCCACACCTAGTGTGCCTGTGTGATGTCACAGAGTGGATCACTTTCTACCTAGATGTGGCTTGTTGATTGCATGTTCACCACTGCATGCATTCTGTGTTACTGTGTTGATCAACTGTTCTTCTGCTCAGCCTTCTGAGAATGGAAATGTACATGTTTGTAATCTTCTTCTGCTGTGCTATGACCATCGTTGCACTGACTGTGAAGATAACAGTAATAATAAATATTTCCTCAACATCGTCTCATCCTCTGTGTGATTTTTCATATGTAACTTATCTAACCTTTATGCAGCAAGTGTGATACTGTTCTGCTTAAGATCTTTTCCTCCGTTACATCATGTTGGCACTAAGTTGGTGTTTTGTACAATGTGGTTCCAGGTCATTCACAGACGAGCCAATCTGATGTTTTTCTCTGACTGTGTGAATCTTGTAGACTGCACCTCTGATAATAATAATAATGATTGTTGACACTTTAAACAGCTAGGAATTAACATATGTGTTACTTGTTAATAGTTGAATTTGAACAGTTCTTTCAGACCTAGCAAAAATGTGGCTAGATTTATAGATAATATAAACAGTAAACAACCACAGCATAACAGAGACTTCTTCACCTTAAATGTATTGTCCATTAATTGCAGCTGTTGAAATTACTACTACAACCACTACTACTACTACTACTACTACTACTACAACGACTACTCAATCAGGTAAATGTTGTATCCAGAAAGCTACACTGCATGAGACATATAACCTTCCATAGTGTACCTTTTAACCGTGGACATTGAATCCCTGTTATGTGTATCACAATATTCAGTAGGACATGTTTATTTTTTTGGGAACATGACAAAGGTTCTAATATTTACCAAGAACATGTCTAGCTGCACTAAACTGCCTTGGCTAGTTTGTCCATAAAATGTTGTGTATTCACCAAACAACCTGAAAAACAATATGCTTGATGCACTTCCATCTCTGACACCTGCCAGACGTTTCTGACACAGTTAACACTACCAGAGGTGTCTCTATAACTACGCTGTCTCCATATTTTGTCTAGGTCTTGCAAAGAATTGTACATACACTGCTTCTAAACAACCTCCTGTCAATTTGTGTGTCCACAAACAGAATGGATCTATGGATAACATTATTACTAACATTTCAGTGATATTTCCAGTTTACCAAACAGGGGCAATAATTCTTTAAGAGAAATGCTTCACAAACGTGTTTGCTTATGCTTATAATAACCACAACACTGCTGCTACAGTGCATTAATCATAATTTGAAAGTGTACATGTATTTAAATATTTTGTCCTACAAATAGCTATTACTGTTCTACAGAGTTGGCCAGAATAGAGTGATATATCAAATTTGGTTCTTAAGAAATGTTGTACATAACCCTTGCAGCTCCCGCCCCGACTACAACAACAACTACAACAACCACAACTACAGGTATCACTTGTTTTCAGAGAAACACACTTCACTTTGATGCCAGCACGTTTGTCTTTGTAGATTTGCTGCTTACAATTTGCACTTATTTGCATTTTTATTGTTACTTTTCAGTTGCTGCATGCATATGATTCTTTTCAGTCGTTGCAGCTCTCTTTTAAAATATTTACACATCTTGTGTCACTGTTGTATTTCAGCATTTGTTGGCATTGTCGTGCATGAACATCATTATAAATTTATAGATTAATGACATGTAGGCCTATATTATTATCTATGGTGGATAAAGTGGGTTTACAATGTTCAAATAACACAACAGGGGAGAAAGAAATGTTTCCCTGTTCAACAGAATTGCAGATGGTCTGTTAGGCCCTTTTTAAAGAAAAAAATCCATATTTTACCTGACTTAGGATACTAACAATAAGAACACAAACAATTACAATAACTTTCAAATACAATATTAACAATTTTGTAATCGCAATTAACTAAGCAAGTCTAAGCTAACAAAAAACTGTTGGCAGTAACAAAACATGTCTGTTCTTTATTTCCTGAAGTAATGTTGGCATAAACCATGCAGATGTCTGCAACAATAGATTCCAGGGAAAAGGTTTGTAGAGCAAGAATTTGCAACTGTGGTTTGAGGGAAAATGTAATCTCTGTATGGAATATCTAGACTAATGTGTAATATTTATGGTCCGCTGTACAAGATACAATTGTAGAGATTTAGCTTCGAAAGCAGGTTTTCCAAGCTAGTTTTAGGCCATTGCATTTGCAAATTATTATAGTAGACAAGTAACATTGATTAGTTTTATAGGAAGAGTTGTAATTTTGTAAAAAAAAGAGGAGTTAGTGTAGCCTTCAATTGCACAAAGGTTATAACAGCTGTGGTCCCCATCTTTCAAGTTCAGATGTGCTCAAAAGGTATAAACAAACAGTGTGTGTGTATCATGTCTCTAAGACAAATGTACATTGGACTGTTGAGGCCATACACATTGGTTCATGGACTTAAATCAGTTATAGAACCCTGAATACAAAGAAAGTATCAGTTGCTTTGCTGGTCATAATTATGAAACCCACAATCGCAGTGCACTATGATAACCATCAGCATTCTGCACAAGTGTTATTCATACTCACTGTTTTATTGAAGGCCGATACCCAGCCATGATAACCAGACTACTTTCTATGGAGAGTAGTTCCTTGTTGTTACAGTTTGAGCCAACATATGATTTGGTTCAATAAGTCAGCCCCAGTGCACATGGGCATCTCTCAATTCATCATGTTGTATCCACAATAACAATGCCTGGAAGAGGATCACATGTGATGTTGATATAGAATATTTCCTTCAAATGATATCATAGTTTAGCCATGTCTTTAACAGTAATTATTCATTCAGCTCTAGGGAAATGATTGCCTCTGTCTTGTTGCCACATTTGAATTGGTCTCCGGTTTTCACAGACTTCTTGTGTATTCTTGCAACATTTGGCTGTGCCATGGTAATTTCATTGCATAGGTCTAGACGCTGTTAAGCAATGTAAATACTGCTATTGAAAGGGACTCGTTGGATGATTCCCAAATACTAACCAGCTACAAAGCAGCATATAGGTTTGCATGGTGAAATAGTATAGTATTTTGAAGTACCAGGTAGTCCAAATTGGTTGTAGTGTAGCAAGGCTTAGAATGCAAGATGTGTGTTTGTTACATGTGTCTACAGCTGTCAGTATGTACTACTTACTATCAATGAAAGCAGCCGTCACAGGACGGAATGTTTTAAATTACTCAACGAGTCCATTACACAAAGCTACTAAGGCACCATTTCACAGGCTAACAAAGAGTATGTGTTGTGTGTTTTTATAAGTATCTTATGCTTTGTGAATGTTTACCTTAGGCTTTACGCAGAACATGGACAGTAACTAGGCTTTGTATAAAGGGTGATATAGTTTGATGTGTTGTCAGTTCTCCTTAGAGAGGTAGAATATTCAAGTTATTTGCATATGAATCAATTTATGATATTGATCTATGAACCTGTGACACATAATTCCAGAATATTGTAGCCAGGTCAAGCCTATGTCTTAGCACAATGATGTACCTTTACAATCTGATATATGTATCTTTCATCATTCACATATGCTGTGGATAATTATTGTATTGACACTTGAGCTAGTGAATCAATGGTTTCCACAGAATTGTTAATCTCTTTGTTACAACATGTCTGTGGCAAAACATTTTTCAGTGATATTGTAGACTTGTTGTCACATGTAGGCGACTGATATTTGTGAGGGCTTCTTTGGTATGAGGTTATTGAACATGTTATTTTGTGTTGAAGTAATTTATAAGTTATTGTACAACTGATTTAGCTTGACAAAATACATATTTAGAATTCTTTTACAAATGCAATACTTAAAAGAATGAAATTGAGATAACCAAGTTTATTAAACATTTAATTGGTATGAAGATAATTCTTAAAGTTTAAGAATTTCTGTTCAAATTTAAAGAAATTTGTGTCGGTCATAGTACAAACCAAATGTCCTGAAGCAGGGTTGTGAAAAGAACATTCCCATAGATGGAAATGAGGAACTATTCAAATTTCTCTTAAGGAACATTTTGAGGTACTAGCAACAATTTCCAGCAAAATCCAACTGGTCATGTGCCACTTTCAGGCATTCACATATAGTGATTCATCAGCAAATTTACTTTGATGTTTAGCAAGATAGATGGGTCACATATTACATTAGGAGCATTACGAAATATAGTTTAGCTGCATATTCGTCTTTAATTGCTGGCATTACATCAGATTCCAGAAAGCTGAACACTAATATTGAATCTGGATAATTTCTTCATGATGTATTGTTTGAATGACATTCTCAGCTCAGTAAAATTAACTGGATTAATTTTAGATATTAGGTACACATAGAGTACTACTTAAATTATATTACAGTGACATATGTTGAAACGCTTTGAGTGGCAAGTGTTCAGACAGAATGATGCCATTGTGCCACTTGTGGCATAACATTTTATCTTAGCCCAGAATGCTTGAAACATTAGGTATTGATCATTTGAATATGTCACCTGTATTGTTACTAGACTTCATTGAAGCAGATTATAGCTAACATGCAAACTAAATAGGTTGCATTATATACAAGTGTTTATGTAAGCTTTTGGTTAAAGGGTACAACAAGTATTTAAGGTCCTCTGAGAATAAGACTCTAGTTTTGTAATTCATTAGTAAGAAATATTACCAAGTAATCTAACCTTCTTTGATTACTCTTCCTTTCAAAAACACACACAAGTAGTCTAGATTAAAGTTTTGGTTATTACAGTTGTCCATGTGTTTAATTTAAATTGCTGGTACTTCTTTTACAAGGCATACTCTACAAAGGTGACATTGCTAACTAACATGTGCACAGAATATTCCATTCTCTTTTCTGTATCATCAGGACAAATACATATGACAGGCCATTGTATGATAACATGCAAGCTCTATGTGTGCCTTGTCTGTGGTGTATATGGTATGTTTTTGTTGTAGTTGTGTACATCAAGCATGCACTCAGTGATACCCACATATGACTGAGTGCATGCACTATGTTTAGTCATGTCTCATTAATCAACTGATAGTAGGAACCGTGTTCTACACCTGACTCTCCCTGTTTTAAAATCACAACCCAGGATTCTTGTCAATATTGTGACTTTGATGACTTGCACCTTCGGCTTCAACTGTGACAATTAGACGGTGTTTTGCCAGTGATGTTCAAATCATCAGATTGAGCTTTATCATTGAGGTTTAAGATTTAGGTTGTGCTTTGGCATTTTAGCAGCAGATATTTAGCAGCGTGCAGCAGATATGACATTTCTGTGGTGCACCAGCTGGAATCAGATGATGCGTTCAATTGTGATATTTTGGTGGTGCTTTCTGCTACGGTATTTTCAGTGACTTGACAGAGCCTCAGTGGTAATATTGGATGGTGCTTCAGCTGTGACGTCTTCATAGTGCCTCTGCTATGACATAGTCTCACCTGTGACTGTTGTTCTGGTTGCAGTTCACTCTGGTGGTTCTGGCAATGCTCCTCAGCGGGGTTCTTGGAGAGTGGTCTTTCTCGCCTGCTGGCCTCTGCTTCTGCAACTT
This sequence comes from Ridgeia piscesae, assembly GCA_025642075.2. Classification (NCBI taxonomy): domain Eukaryota; kingdom Metazoa; phylum Annelida; class Polychaeta; order Sabellida; family Siboglinidae; genus Ridgeia; species Ridgeia piscesae. The sequence goes on from JAODUO010000784.1 coordinate 238,204, forward strand.
GCACACTCAGTCTAACCTCACTGTAGTGTGTGAACAATTAACTTCATTTGAGATGTAACTGGAACAGTTGGACATGGACCCGTTTAGACGAGGCTTATTCTAGCTGAATTATCTCACTGTACTAATGCTGTCTCGTGTACTAATGTATCAGTGATTCGTCTTATTATGCCAGACTTGTGCTGCTATTCTATTGCTAGTACTGGTAATTCAGCAAAAGACAGTAGATTATAATATTATTAAAAATGTATATCATAAGAAGGTTTAACAAAGGTTAACTTCTTGTAGAGCACACAGTATCCAGTCATTTGGACTGCTAAAACACATAACACTTTATCCCCAGCTGTTCATTTGAACACTTGTGGTTTATTCAGGGAAACGTTCCTAAGGTTCGGATGTTTTTAAAACATCATTATGACACCAGAAGAAAAAAAATTACTCTACACCCTCTTTCTTTACACAAAGCTCTGACTTGCACGTACCTGGGGTAATTAATTGCAACTTCATTTTGCATGGTGTCATTTCAGCCATCTTAGGAAACCTCCCAGCATATACTGAAGTGCAGCTGCCTTCTGAATTGTGGAAATAATGTAGACACTAAGTGAGTGTGTCTTTCCCCATGAAGTATCATAGAGTATCAATTTTTTAGTTCAACTAGTGTTCTTCTAGACGTATATATAATACTTATTACAAATGATGGACGTACGATTATACATTAGATTGGTATGTTGCCCTTTGTGCACTTTGACTATTATGAAACAGGTGAATGTTAAACAATTTATAAAATACACAAAGCATTGTTTGCTATTATATGCAGTAATGACTACAAGTATCTTACATAATTATATGTATACACTTATATGTATACCCTATATATTTACATATATATGTGTATTTACAAATTTTGTTTTGTTAGTTAGATTTATTTTAAACTTGAGTGATGCATTTCTAATAACTGTATAATTAATCTGCAATAACGTTTTGTGGGCATGATGCAATTTACCAGATAATATTTATTACCACACCTGCCATAGTTAGCTATGTAAGTTTCATTGCAATAACATTGTGTGCGCATAACGCAGTTTAGTATTAATTATCACACCTGCCATGTACCTATAATAACTACTGATGTAAGTGTCACCGTGTGTGATATGTGGCATTGTGAATTTTGTGTGTGAATAAAATGTTGTTAATCAACTGTATTATTATTGTATAACTTATACTGGTTATCAGAGACAGTGACACTGAATCACTAACAGACCAGAAAACCATTTCACTAACAATTTATGAGCTCCACCCCTCAAAAGTGGCCATATTGTGAGTTTCCTACTAAACCCCTGTTCTCTACAATGCCCACTTCTCTACTACATCAACTAGGCAGTTATTGTGTACACATTAAAACTTGCTTCTGTTGAAGGAAAACATTTTGTGTTATAAAATAATTGTTATAAATGTAATTATAAAACCACTGGAAACCACTGCAGATTATATGCATGTTCTTGTATTTAGTTTTACTAGAATATAGCATCTCTACATCTGACCAACCTCTCTAGTTAGGCCACCTCTTTAATCAGGCCTTGCAGTGTGACAACTGTATTATGTCATCATTTTAGTTTTTAAGTGTTCACATCAGTCACACTCCTGTCTCAACTAACACATTTCCCTTTCAACAGTATTTAATCCTGCAAGAATGTTCTGCAGGCAGAAAACATTCCCAGATCCTGCAAGAATGTTCAAATATCTAGTTCATAACTTATTGACCTGGAGTCACATTTACCAGGTGAATAATGTCGCCACAGCATCAGGTTGTACATTTGATATTCAAATAATGATTTATTGCAGTCTCATTATAAGAAACAGACAACAACTAGGTTGTGTTGTTGGGAGTAACAAGTGCAGATTGATTCGTCCACTCGCCTGAGAAAGGAAGAATGATAACATTCTTTAATTGCTCCTGTGACTTGAAGTCTACCTGAATTTCAATTCAATACACATAGATAAGGTGAATGAATTTTTTTTGATGTATCTGGGTCACATGGGGGTCATCCCAGGACAAGGTGATTGCTGTGGGTGATCTGTGGTTTGACGGCTCTCTTGATCAGCCGGATACAATTGGAGTCAAGGGAGTGACTCCAATAATTTATGTCAACAGAAACATGTGATGTAGTATTAAATATAATATTATCTAACATCCTTACCAACAAGATATATTTACAAAATCAGTTACTAAATATAATTTCATGATTATGTGTACAAATAAGCCATTCAGTAGGCACACTGTCATAGGCAGACGTATTTGTGTTGTAAATAGGTAGCATTGATAAGGTACGTAGCTCCAGTTAAAAACAAAATACAGATGGCACACCAAGTATATTTCTATACTGGCACATCTGGGAGTTGTAAATAAAGATAGCATTGCGTTTGGCTCTGTCATAAAACATGTAATGTGTAAGATTTTATTTGAATCAGGACATGCAGTCTGTGTCGTCAAGTCTGTTAAAATAGACATAATGTATAATGTAGTTTTATGTAAAACTGTCTTTAAATAAAAAATTATGCTGTGCCAGTATCGAGTGTGTTGTGTATCCAGTCATCCCAGTGTATTTGCACTAAGGGCGCCAATATTTGCAGAAACATACATTATTTGTTTATGAATGTGCAGGTGAAGTATTCACCATTGAAGTTAGGACTGCGATGTTAGTTTCGGTGTTTGTGTGATTTATATAATAATTTCATTCAATGATTGAACGCTAATGTTAGGACATGTTTGCATTTGTTTAAATATAAACCATTAAATATACCGGGTATGTTAAATAAGATATTTTATGTCTTGTTAAACTATTATATGGTAAATACATAAACATTAAATACTGGTTGATGTGAGAGTATTACAGTCAGATGTGGGGCAATTCTAGCTCCAGAATCGAAGCCAAAGGCTGATTCTGATTCCAATTATGAAATTGGAGTTGGTCAATAGAAAAGTAGTAGAATTGGAATCGGAATAGGTATGGACTGAATTGGAAATGGAATTGGTTTGGGAAAGCAACGGAATTGGCATTGGAACTGCGATAAGTGGAATTGGAATTGCATACTGGAATCACTTTTTATTTCACTGTCACTATTTTATTTTGTGGTTTCAAAAATACAGTGAATATACATTAAAACCAGGAATTAAAAAAGGTTAGTTCAATAATAGTACGGCTGCCACTGAATTGATGATGTAGAAACAACACCACATTTGATATCAGTATTATTTGTTTTAACTCAAGATTGTCAGCAGCCAGTACTTGGAGGACACTTTCACACACGTTCTCTTGTATAAGAGATGTACTCTTGAGAAAGCTCGGTCAATATTTACACAGTTTTATTGTTTTGTAGTACCTACCTCTCAAGAAATGATGGTTATACAACCGATGCCGTAAGTGTTGTGCTGAAGATGTATTTTTTTATTTTGCTTTATATTCACTGGATGAGAATAAAATCCTACACATTCCTCATCTGAATACATTCCTATGAAATAAGGTTTAAAAAAATCCCTCTGCAGTCCACTCACAGGTTTGATAAAAGTTACTACATATTACTATATGAGCAACATGTTAACTTCTTTCCCTCCCCTCCCAATCTCTGTCCCTCCCTCATTCTCTCCCCCATCCTTGTATTTGACCCCTCATAATTTAGCATAATGCCCAACCTTTGCAATCAGGGATTATAAATGTGTTATCTCTGCTATAAAATCTTAATGATTATTGGTGAACTAAATATTCTAAGATGGCAAACAAAAATAGCAACACCAGGGTGTTGAAATAAAAAGTTACTCAGAATTGTTGAGAAAACATTTTGTTAAACAGAAGAAAAATTATAAAACTACTTTATAATATTGACACTAGAAAAAGGCATCAATAAATCTGATTAGTTCAGATTTGAAGTATTTCACTAAATAGTGGAATATTAGATCAAGTGGCATATTCCAGTAGCTACAAATATTACCTTTTATACACTGTACTACTGTAGTATAATATTAATACATGTCACAGTTGGCTTAACAGATTGCTTCACTTCAGCTAGTGTCATACACTTTAGCCATACCTGCATTATGTTATAGATAGGTTGTGTAGTAAATAGATATGTGTAATTATGTACGACTGACAAAGTAATCTTTAGCCATGGGTCTACTTGTAGCAGTGATTTACTTAGAAACACAGACAGGTTTCTTTAGTGTCAGATTACTTCTTATGTCGTATTCAGGCATGGAAATTATAGCCACTTATTAGAAACATTAGCGTGGGTGTAGATTAATGACTGGTCATTACATGAGACCTGTCAATGTACTTGGATGTGAGCAATGTAATTCTTCTTCACTTAGTAACTAAGCCAACTGTCATGGTGGAGGTGTGCTGTTCTTCCTCTTTTGTTAATTATTTCCACAGACCAGTTAAACTTCCTCTCAATATTAGGTGTGTATTCCTGGTCCAGATTAGTCTAATCCAGTCAGACACCTAATTAGCCCAATTTTTGTCCTTGTCATTGAGGTCTTTGATTGAGTAGCTGCAGGTTGTTAAGTGTAATCAACAGTAATTAGTAGGTACTTCACCTCCATGCATGTAGGCCTCTGTATGGAGTCCAGTGTCATTGCTTCTATACAGGTCAAAGGTCACCAACACATCACTGAATTGTATGTCTGTGTTGCTTGGATTCTTGTACTTTGTCACCTTTTGATAATGTTTATTTAGTTAGTCAAAATGTAGCTATATTTCTTTAAAGAACATGGATATCACAACATAATAATTAAGTAAAACTATAATTATTCAAATATTGTTATATATATATATTCAGTGTATTAAAACAAATGTCCAGGTTACAAGCACTAGAACGTCCAAAAACATGAAATGGTTGTTTGAAAACGTGAAGCGGTCTTAATTTAAAAAATTACACGGAAGTTAATCGACTAATCATTAATTGTATTATTACATAAGAATTGGAGAAAATGGTTGGATTGTTCATGTGCATGTTTTTTTGGTTCAGGCAGCAGGATAGCATAATGTTTTGACATGACTTTAATGGTCTATTGAGATTGTATTGTTCAACCTTAAGTAGTAATTATATACTAATATTAAATATACAGTAATTTGATATATTATATACATATATTCTATATACATTGATATATATATATATATATATATATATATATATATATATATATATATATATATATATATATATATATATCAATGTTTTTAACTGTGACTTAAAGATGTGTTGTTTTGATCATGGGCTGGTTACAACTTATGTAAAGGATTTTAGGTTGTCTCTGGTGTCTAGTGACTTGACACAGAAACATGACATTGATATATTACTTGTAGGCACTTCAGTTGTTGACTTGTGTTGTGACCAGGAAGTTAAATCTGACTCAAGAGTTGGCAGCCAAACAAGTTGTTTCATAGAATAGCTGTATAACTTGCCAACTCTTAGCTGGTACCACATGCATAAGACATGGGTGATGTGTGTGCGCGCGTGTGCGTGCGTGTGTGCGTGCGTACATACGTGCGTGCGTGTGTATACGCAAGTGTGTGTACATAGGATTTAAAACTATGGAGTTGTTCTAGAATTGTTATAATAAAGCTTTATTTGCCATTTTCAACATGAAAGTACACTTCATGGCAAATAGGAATGTATTCGGTCGTTTGGGTTACATAGTGCCTATATACAATAAAATGAAATATGACAAATATAATATATCTAAGATGTCCTTTAAAATTATAAATTATCTATTTAAAAAGAATTATGTTAAGCTAATAAATAAATATTATAATATGTCCTTTAAAAAGGGAATGCTATTTATTTAAAAAATTATGTTAAGCTAATAAATAAATAACTATTATAATATGTCCAGAATGTCATTACTTTTTTATTATATTTTAAATTATTACGCAATAAAAGAAGATTTTGTGTTCAGCTCTATCAGTTTGCTATTTGAGAACAGGTGCACACTCCCCTACACACATATGGCCCAGCAACACCAACCAGCATCAGAAAAAGAACAAGCAGAATTGTGGAGTATACTTGTAGTGGCTATTGCTTGGCAATCTGAAGAGTTAATCCCATATCAAATTCATGGATTAACGATAAATAATCCTGTTGTGAATACAGAGTGGGTAACACAAGGAAAACACAGAGAATTGTTTTAAAGCCAGCAAGTATTGATTTGTAAGCGTGGATATAGATTCTGCTGGTTGACGAACATGAAAGCACACCTGGGGCTGAGTGTACCTGTTGTGTTCTACCTGGACAGATGGGTGGAAACCGTCACACAGCCACAAGTTCATTCCACTTGGCTGGTCCTCAACTGGGTCAGTCCTTGACAATGGTTGCCACAACACGCCATTTTGGATGTCAGACAAATGAATTTTTTATGAACAGCGTCAAGTAAATTGATATGGTTATATATAATTGGTATCAGTAGTTCCGATCATTAGGGGTTTCAATGCAGTGTGCTGGCGCACACAGAAACACAAATAACGTGGGTTGAAACATGTCAGAAATTATGACGATCGATCCAGTTTCATGTCATAAACTCCAGACACAAAAAATCATTGTGTCATTTTTATTTTCAGAAAAGTAGAAATATTGTAGTGCTAAATTGTGCAGAAAATAGGTGTAGGTGCATGCATGCATGCGTGTGTGCATGATTATGTGTGTATATTAACCATATCAAGGATCATTTAGTCGGTCACGATCAATATGTGCTGGTAGACACAGTTGTAATCATCAGTAAATGCCCACAAGGAACAATGGCTTTTTGCCATGCGTTAAAACCAGGCATGCATAATGTGGATGTTGTTGATCAATAGTTGCACCTGGGAATGTTTTCTGCCTGCAAGGTTTGATGGACCCCTTGAACACGCATACACACATGCATACACTCACAGAAATGCCTTAAGAACACACTGTCTGACATTTACTAACATTTTAGTTATGCCAAATACACCTGTAGCAATTGTTCTTCAAAAGATCCTAAAATTGCCCCTGTTTAGTGAAGCCATTCATGGAATGCTATCTATGGTGTCTGCAGGTGATATGGTTTAGTGATATTGACAAACACAGCACCTTCTGTCAGGGCAGGAATGTAACCCTGGGTCCAGTGTATGATAACATCTCATCTGTGGGGTACATCCAGGGCTGTTGTGCAGACAGAATAGAGTCTTTCTGGTGATAGTGTCTGTCAGTTATTTTTGTTTTGATGTAATGGTCATACTGTAGATAGTTTGCTATGAGTCACCACTCTGGAATTCTCGCCAACCTGACATTTACCTGTGTCAAACGAGGAAGTGACAACCCAGGTCAAGTCTGCTGCACAGTCCCCAAAAAAACATGGCCGGCGTGATTTATGTGCAAGTGAAATTAATATACTGATATGGTTCTGTTGTCAGCAATGTCATACATCACATATGTTTATAAGGAATTATGTTATTCTACAGAAAAAGACAATTTCGTTTTACCTACTTTCAAATGATTTTCAAGACTACTCTTTTATTTGGCAGATGGCATAATCGTTGCTTAGATTCAAACGTTGTGCTTCATACTTTAAATATGTTATCTATTTTACAGGTATAATGGTATACAATAATATATATGTTCCAGTATATGTCATGTTTTAACAAACTTATCATTATTTATTCACCAAATGTATTTGATATACACCCCTATGATTATACATAATAATTACTGAGATTATAAGAGCAATGTTTTAACTAGTTTATTTTCATTTATTCTTATTACTAGTATATTTTTGTAGCTACATATTCAAAGTATATTGACAGGATTTACATTTTATCTACCAGATGTTTTTCATTAGTCTGTGTCATTTTGTAAGCCACATTTCACCATGGCAACAAAATAAACGTCATTGTGTCAGACATGTGGTGTGACGATAACAAAGAGAATTAACAAGTATTGTCACCTAGGACTCGTCCATGCATCAATGGACACGCACCTGAGAAATAAATTATTTCTGAGATAATATCAGTGAAACCAGGAAGGTTGACCTCATTATCTGGATTAATCCCACAAGTCAGTGGTGAGCTCAGAACCTTGCCTGTGCCAATTAGCCATAGGTACACCTGTATAGGCATGTTGTGACAAGGCCCATTGTGCCAAATGCATGAATCAGCCAAATGTTGTTGGTGACAAAACTCACCACAGTGTCATCAGTAATAATAAATTTATTGTCTCCAGTCCCCACAAATTCTTGTCATTGTTAATTTAACATTTTTCATTTTGTTTAGGACATAATTCCATCAAGCCACTTAGCAACAAAATCAGCTTGTCAGAACTACTTAAAATTGTCATAATTGATCTGGATAAAATACGTTAATGTAGAATGTTTAGGCTCGAAAACAAGTGCATTAATATCTACACCTGTATATGGATAAGCGTACGTGACAAAATGAGCATACCTCAGTGTGTACATTCTATCACAGGGACAATGTTGTGGAGATAATTGCACTGAAAATGTCATTGTAGATCTATATTTCTTAGTTCCCCTTTTATGGAATCAGGTACAGTGTATAACTGCTATGTGTAAAGCACATTTAGCTTGTCACCTGTCACCACACAGAGCAGTGCGAATGCTTCAACAGTTAGTATGTGTGGCCAAGCAAAGTGTGATTGCTTTAACACAAGTCCACGAATGCACTGTTGATGCACTTGACTTGGTATTATCGGTGTTGCCAGTAGGAATTTTCCAGAACACTATTTAAAAAATTAATAATTGATCTATGACATGAATTTGTTTTATCATCATTAATTCAATCATAATCAGTAATGTTTTACTGACAATGTTTATTTTTGTTACTTAGCAGCATGCTTTATAATTTTATTCTGTTTTTGCATGTTTAATTCTGTTGCATTCAGTGACTATGGCTGCCTGGTGCCTGCTGTTGTCTCAAACGTTTTGTTATTTATAAAGTGTTATTGCTTCTACTTTACAACAAGTGTTTACCTCTGTGCAGCGAAACATTCCACAGTTTGTAGATGTTGTTGTATTTTCTTTTATTATAATTTTGTTAACCATTAGTTTGTTAAATAGTTACTCATATTCCTGTTGTAAGGGATTTAGACAATCAGCAAGTGAATGAACATTACTACTTTGATCAAACAAATCCCATTCAGCATTTTTTAAATTTCTGTTTGATTTCATGTAATCTTCTTGTTTCAAGGTTGCTATAACCACATTTTTGTGGAGTTTGTCACAACTAAAATTTCTTACTCCTCCTCTACACTTCTGTTGTATCTGTGTCCTGGTAGATATTGTCCTCATGATTTTAAACAATATTCTAAATGAAGCAAAACGATTGTTTTTCATAACAAATGCATGTAGTGTTCACACAATAACAAATCTTGTTATTATGCTGTATTTTTGACTTGAGGTGTCACAGATAGATTGTGTTTTGTTGACTATTTATAGTGAAACCAACCATGGCATACCATGGTCAGCTTAAGATCACCAGTCAGAAGTTCACACTTGAACTGACTGATGTAAACAGCACGGAACACAATAAACTGGCTGGTGATGTCCGCCGTGTGGTATGTGGCAACTGAGGTCTCATTTATCTTATCTTATAAGGATTGGGTCAGGTGACACACAACCATTTTATATTTGATAATTAACTAATTCTAACTTACTCAAACAAATCACATTCTAATAGAATACAATTAGTGTTATGAAAGCAATTAATAGATTTTGGTTGTTAAGTTAATATGAGCTTGTTCACTGTACAGACAAATATACAATGTAATACACTGTTCCCTTACAGCAGAATTGCACAAATCCTGTTAAAGACTCTCAAATATGATTACATTTACTGTATCACTTTTTAGATGTTGTGTGACATTCTTGCAAAATTAATTTGAAATAATAATTTCTGCATTATAACATAATGTTTGATTGGCAGTATAATCACCTCCTTTATTTCAGCTTGAAAATGTGTACAAAGATGTCTATGGGAAACAATTTGTGAACATCACAAACATACTTTTCAGGTGAACTTATTCTCTTAGAACAGTGCTATCTGTGACAACACTATCAGTAGTGCTCAGTTTTGTTAGTCTGAGTAAGATTGGTTAGGCATAATAATAAACATATAAATCATTGTGAGTAATTGAAAGCATAAAAAAATGGAGTTTGTTACATTAAAAAAAATTGTCATAATGTATATAAACATTACTAGAGTGTGTGTGTGTGTGTGTGTGCGTGCGTGCGTGCGTGCGTGCGTGCGTGCGTGCGTGCGTGCGTGCGTGCGTGTGTGTAAAATATATGTTTGTATATGTGTTGGTAATATTATATATGTGTTTGTGTTTTTTAACCTATTGTGTGTGAGGTTATGGTCGGTGTAAATATTATTATGTGTAACACTTGAGTATTAAAATTATTAATTTAGTAGTGTATATTTGTGTGTGCATACATGTATGTGTACATGTATGTGTGCATGTGTGTGAATATATATATATATATATATATATATATATATATATATATATAAGTGTGTTCCCTTGCAGTAATGGCAGCGTTCTGGCAGACTATGAGGTGCAGTTAACTGACACATCGAGTGACGCAGAAGTTCAGACAGTGTTGGCGAATTATGTTAACGCACAAAATGGCAAACTGGGAGTTCTGACTGTTATTGTGTCATCAAGTTAGTGTTGTGTCTATACACTGTACTTCATATATACTGTACTTCATGTTCTGTACTGTACAAACAGAAACTGAAAATTATTGCATTTAAAATAGTTATACATTACCAGTGAAATTATTAATATTATTTGAATTTATTTCAGAATGATACCTTCGTGCAAACCTACTGTTATAATTTCATCTTGCCAGACGTGTAAAGTTTGGATTGACATCCATACGTCTTAGCGCCTACGATTCTGTGTCTATTTTAATGTTTATTAACTGGTTTACCTGGTTTAACTGGTGTATAACATCTGTTAAAGAATATAATACATTTTATTCGACAGTCTGTGTTGCTTCAACAGTTGTGCTCACTGACCTAATTTATACCTTTTTCGTTTTGAACAAACATTCATATTAAAACAACAGTCCTTGTGAAAATTTGAACTGTAAACACTGTGTACTGTCTGTTATGTTTGTGTTCATTGTTTGGTCCCCTAGTGTCTCTGTTGTGCAATACCACATCATGTGTGAATGGTGGATCCTGTGGGAACAAAGGCTGTGTCTGCCCAGAGAACTGGTGGGGTGACAGATGTGAAGAAGGCAAGTAAAATTATGTGCACATATACAAAGCTCCCATGTGGGTCTATCACATGTTGGTCTATTCAATGTGTCTGTCCCATATAAGGTCTGTCCCATGTGGGTCTGTCCCATGTGGGTTTGTTCCATGTCGGTCTGTCCCATGTGGGTCTGTCCTATGTGGGTTTGTATCATGTGTGTCTGTCCCATGTGGGTTTGTCTCGTGGGTCTGTCCTATGTGGGTTTGTCTCATTTAGGTCTGTCCCATGTGGGTTTGTCTCATGTGGGTCTGTCCTAAGTGGGTCTGTCTAATGTGGTTCTGTCCCATATAGGTCTGTTATGTGGGTTTGTTCCATGTGGGTCTGTCTCATGGGGTTCTGTCCTATGTGGGTCTGTCTCATGGGGGTTCTGTCCCATGGGGGTTCTGTCCTGTGTGGGTTTGTCCCTGTTTCACTCTATCTTTCCCATGAAGGTCTGTGAGAGTCTGTCCCATGTAGGTATGGTTCTAGGCCATTCTGATTCTGTTCCATGTGGGTCTGTTCCATATTGGTTTGTCTCATTGGGTCTGTCCCATGAGGGTCTGTCCTATGTGGGTGGATGTCACATGTCATGTTGGCTACTAATGTTCCATTTAAATCAGCACATATGTGTTATTATAGATGTTATGTCTTCTTTACATCATTTCACTATTAAATATGAAAAGTTGCATTTTAACACTTAAAAATATAAATGTATGTGTGGTGTGATTGTTGAAAAATTTATTATGTTTGTTTTAAAACATCGATGTGAGTTGACACTTATCTTTATGTAATAATTATGTTTGTTTGTGATAGAGTGTGACTTGATCCCCTAAAACCCCCGGAGATCTACAACGTCACACTTGGTGGCAATCACACCTTCATATGCAACTCCAGTGCGCCAGTAACATGGAGAAGAGGATGGGGAACCTCTATCTCAGGGGAATACCTTGACTTTGACGAATGTACACCAGAAGCAAGCAGGATACTACTACTGCAACTCATCTACCCCCACTTGCTCTCAGGCTGTGCGCTTTAATCTCAAAGTACTTCATCATTGGGGTAAGTGTGCCTGTGTTTTTTGCTCTTGACCAAAAAATCAATTTTGCTCCTTAAAAATGATGTTATTTGGTGAAAACTATCAACATTGGGATGCATTGGGGAACATTTGTGCCTGGTGTATCAGTGAAACTGTTTGTACTGATGTAGCATTGGCTTTTTGCATTTTTATAAACTGTAAATTTAACAATTGATTCTACTTAATGTAATGATTTGTTTCTTATGAGTGCATGATTTTAGTAAAAATGGTCCTTTGAAGTCAGATTGAGAAGATAATGTAGCCTTCAACATCTTCTCTACTCAAGACTACAGTTGTCCTGTGGTATATTATCCTACAGAGTAAATTTATATTGTACTTTGTCCCTAGAGTTGTTATTTTTGTGGTTTTGGTTTTTTTTGGAATCAGGGTATGGTTTCCATATATTAAATGAGCACATAAGCTTTGTTTTACTAGTTAACAGTGATCATGTAAAATTTGAAAAATGTCAACATCAGGACACATCACAGCAACAATTTTGGTTAATGTGTTTTGGAAATAGTGATATGTGGTGGCTTTTTCCTTTTGGAAAGCTGTTTAAATTTGAAAAGTGGATTCTATCTAATACTTGGCTTTTCTTAGTTATGAGTTCATTATCTCAGTGAAACAGTCCGTGGTGAGTATGCTGGGTGTCTGTTGCAGGGTCTCTATGTAATTACACCCACCATCCTCCCAGGTCAGCCAGGTCAGAGAGGCAGTGCTCTGCTTGTTCAAGTGCAGCAACTGAGAAATTTGTATTTTGACATATTAATATGCTAAGGATAGTGACATTTTAAATCAACATTCCCATCTGGTAGGATATTATCCCACATCTTATTCCATGTGGCATTACTATTTCAAACCTTTTTTCCACATCTTATTATGCATCATATTCTACATGCTACTTCAACTCTTCCATGTATTTTCATAACATTGCCATATTCTTTGATCATATTTATTTATCTATCTTATAATATTTAATTTTAACATATTTATTCAAATATTTTATCAATTTTGTTTATTATTTTTGCTGCTGGTATGACCATAGACAATTATATTTTATTGATATAGCACTGTTTACTTGATTTTGTTGTATACATACATTACTATGTGATTTAAACTTTTTATGCACCTTCCTCAGTGCAAAGTGTATATCCTATTTTATGGATAATAAAGGTACTATTGTTTTGTCTTATTCCACATTAATGCCATTCCTTGTTTTATTCCATACATTCCACATGTTATCCTGAGCACACATGTGATCACTCTGTCCAACACTGGGTGCACTTACAACTTTTCAATATATCCACTTGTTAACCTAGTTCATTTTGTTGACATTTTGATGCAGCCATCACATGCAGGTGACCTGTGACCTTTTTGGCAGAACTAATTTAATCACCAGCATTATGCAGTGACCTTTTGAATAAATGGCAGATAATATAATAATTTATTATAACTATATGCCATCTTCGTGCGATGCGATTAGTCCATGTACAAAATTGTCCAGTCTATGATACTGTCACATGACTGTCTGAATGGATTAGTTACAGTCACATGGAGGTGATTTCCCCATGTTTCCACATGTGACTGTCCTGTGTAAGTGTCTCTTATTGGGTGACTGTTCCATATACGTCTAGGTGGTTCATCCATGTGTGTGTGACTGGAGGTGATTTCCCCATGTTTCCACATGTGACTGTCCTGTGTAAGTGTCTCTTATTGGGTGACTGTTCCATATACGTCTAGGTGGTTCGCCCATATGTGTGTGACCATCACATTAAGATGATTGTCCCATATGAGTGAGTGACTGTCCCATGAGGGTGACTGTCCCATCGAGGGTGGCTGTCCCAAGTGGGTGACTGACCCATGAGGGTGACTGTCCTCTGAGGGTGGCTGTCCCAAGTGGGTGACTGTCCCATGAGGGTGACTGTCCCGTGTGGGGTGAATGCCCCATGTGAATGACTGTTCCAAGTGGGTGACTGTCCCATGTTGGTGGATGTCCCTTGTGGGTGACTGTCCCATGAAGGTGATCCCATATGGGCGACTGTTCCATTGTGGATGTTCCATGGTGATGTCCCATTGGGTGACTGTCCCATGTGAGTGACTGATGCATGTGGGTGATTTTCCCATGTGGGTAACTGTCCCATGAAGGTAATCCCATATGGGTGACTGTTCCATGTGGGTGACTGCCCCATGTGAGTGACTGTAACCGGTTTGTGGACTAAGAAATGAAAATGGTTCTAAATGATTACTTCTGTGTTAATGTGTTGCCAGTTGGTGGTTCACAGGTAAGTGATGCACTGCAAGGAACTACATGGGTGTGGAACAAGTGTGTGGAACCCAGTGTCATGCAGGAGATACAGATACTATACTCCAAAGTTAGTTTGTGTGGGCCCCGGTGTCATGCAGGAGATACAGATACTATACTCCAAAGTTAGTTGTGTGGGCCCCGGTGTCATGCAGGAGATACAGATACTATACTCCAAAGTTAGTTTGTGTGGGCCCCGGTGTCATGCAGGAGATACAGATACTATACTCCAAAGTTAGTTTGTGTGGGCCCCGGTGTCATGCAGGAGATACAGATACTATACTCCAAAGTTAGTTTGTGTGGGCCCCGGTGTCATGCAGGAGATACAGATACTATACTCCAAAGTTAGTTTGTGTGGGCCCCGGTGTCATGCAGGAGATACAGATACTATACTCCAAAGTTAGTTTGTGTGGGCCCCGGTGTCATGCAGGAGATACAGATACTATACTCCAAAGTTAGTTTGTGTGGGCCCCGGTGTCATGCAGGAGATACAGATACTATACTCCAAAGTTAGTTTGTGTGGGCCCCGGTGTCATGCAGGAGATACAGATACTATACTCCAAAGTTAGTTTGTGTGGGCCCCGGTGTCATGCAGGAGATACAGATACTATACTCCAAAGTTAGTTTGTGTGGGCCCCGGTGTCATGCAGGAGATACAGATTCTGTACTCCAAAGTTAGTTTGTGTGGGCCCCGGTGTCATGCAGGAGATACAGATACTATACTCCAAAGTTAGTTTGTGTGGGCCCCGGTGTCATGCAGGAGATACAGATACTATACTCCAAAGTTAGTTTGTGTGGGCCCCGGTGTCATGCAGGAGATACAGATACTATACTCCAAAGTTAGTTTGTGTGGGCCCCGGTGTCATGCAGGAGATACAGATACTATACTCCAAAGTTAGTTTGTGTGGGCCCCGGTGTCATGCAGGAGATACAGATACTATACTCCAAAGTTAGTTTGTGTGGGCCCCGGTGTCATGCAGGAGATACAGATTCTGTACTCCAAAGTTAGTTTGTGTGGGCCCCGGTGTCATGCAGGAGATACAGATACTATACTCCAAAGTTAGTTTGTGTGGGCCCCGGTGTCATGCAGGAGATACAGATTCTGTACTCCAAAGATAGTTTGTCATTTAACATATTAACATACAGATTATTTCTGGCTTTCAGAGGGTGGATTAGGTGTGGATGGATTAGGTTTGGAAGAGGTGAAAGTGGAAATTGGCTCATCAAAAACCATCAACTGTAGTGTGACCGGCAAACCACTGCCCAGTGTGCAGTGGTCACGCTTGACTGATGGCAACTACTACAGCAAACTGGATAATGCATCTAATGGATATTCACTGCTGAAATTTGACCGTTTCGAAGAGGCTGATGCTGGAAAATATATGTGCTCTGCATCATACCTGGATGTTGAATCAAACTGGACCATCAGTGTCAACATTGATGGTAAGTTATATTTTGTGAAATGATCCAAAAACATGAAACACTTATGATAAATTATTAATAAAACTATGCTTTCTGCATACCATTAGATGACATGCAACATCTCATACCCTGTGTGTATGTGCGTGCGTGCGTGCATTATGAAAACAGTCCAAATTATTTTTGTAGCAATAAACATAGTACATTACTCCTGCTAATATAATTCTGTCACCTTCCTATACAAGTCACTGGTCTAATCCTGAGGGTGACCAGACAATAATAATGAGGTTTCACTGTCCAGAGTTGTGATGTTTCCTGTAGAGTCTGAGATGACTTGCTTAACCAGCGAGTCTGTTGATACTGTCCTCGCAAGTGTCTGTCAGTATGAATTATTAGCACATGTACAGATATTAAAATAATGACTACATTTTGCAGTTAATCGTCCATATAACATCACAGTGTAGAGGTTATTAACTCACAACATTGTGAAATGGTTTTTTGTACCCTTTTATTCCAGTGATCATATGCTTTAAAATGAAACATCATTTGCTGAAGTATATTCACACATTTATTGTTTATTGTCAAAACTGAAGCATACTTTACACACATGACGTTTTGATAAACAAGGTAATTTTGACTTGTACTGTACTTTTATAATTAATGGATTTGTAAAGCATGAATTTTATTTGCTTGGATTATTTGTCATAAAAAATATTGCAGCAGACTTTGAAGTTTGAGATAATAATATATGTATTTCTGCCAGAAATACCCAATTGATTTGACATGGCATAGACAACTGAGCTATTGTTGGTTTGGTAGCAGAATGGGCCTATGTGCCTTATTACCTGTCATGTGGTGGCGAGTCACATCATTTTGATGGTTGAGAGCCACTAGCAATTACACCTGAATGTGTTGTTCTCCCTGAAGGTGAATCCTCTGGACTGGCCACTTGGGCAGTTGTGGTCATTGTGGTTCTTGCGGCCATCCTACTGGGCATTGTGATTCTTGCCATTCTCTTGAAGCTGCTATTTGCTAAGGTGGCCGAAACAGCCATAGGTAAGAAAACAACCTACATCAGTAAGAAACTTATACCACAGATCTTTGTTGGAATATGGTTACAGGATCAAGTTCCAAAGTGTTGTTATCAGCCAGAAGCAATACTCTTAAATACTGGGCTTGCTCACAGATTATAACAAAGCATCATGACAACACTATCTAACATCAGAGAAGCTTTCATAAATGTCACTTGGAGAATTGTCATCGTATTGAGTTCATTGTCTTTGTAATCATTCATGTGTGACCATTTAACTAATGATGTGTGTAGGGATTCACAAAATAGGACCAGTGTTAATCACCCATTACTCCTGTACTGTAAAATGTCTGAGTGCAAAGTAAGAGCATTTACATAGTATTTTTAGAATGCAGGTAGTATACAGCACTTCATTGTCGATTTTACTTGTGTTCCTGCTCTCTTATCCTGTTGGGCCTTGTGTCCCATAAGGCTACAAAACCCCTCCAGTTTGTACTACCTCTAGTCTCTTACATGAGCCTTTTAATACACCAGCTTGTGTGGAAACCATTTGCATCACTCAGTCTGCATATTTATTTCAGTGACAAAAACAGTGTTATTTATCTAATTAGTATTGATCAATTCAGTTAGTTTCACTGCCAAGTGAATAAATGGTAGCCATTAATATGAAATCCTTGTCTAAGGCCAGCTGATTCCTCTCAATTCCACCAGTCTTATCAGTTGTAATTGTCAGTCCTCGCCAGTTATCTGTTAGCTTCTGTCCTTGTTTCCCATATCAGTTGTCCCAAATGTTCTTCCATTCAATGCCCAGTTGTCACCCTTTTCACTTCCCTCAGGTGTTCAGAAGATGTGCTTTAAAATAATTTGCTATTCCTGATTGATCATCAGTGACAATTCCTAATGTACAATGTTTTAATTAGTTTCAAAGTAGCACGTCCGATTGCATCAATTAGTTTAATTCTTACTGGTGTCCTGGTATTTGTTGTAACTGAACATACTCTGTACTTTGTATTAATTTCAGATCAATTTAATCCATGCGACAGTTGCGTTTGTTTGACCAATCACATGTGCTGTCCGCTGCCATCTCTTGTTCTGGTCGTCTCCTTTGATTTAATCAGAATGTTTCAAGTTGCTTAGATGACTTGCATGGTAACACAATTGGCTGATTAATATGGTTATCCAATAACTATACATCTGATTTTAGGTCCGTTTGAGAGTAAGACAAGCCTGATTGTGGTTGGCCTACTGGTGGTCATTCTGTTGCCTGGTGTTGGACTCGTCCTGGTCGTGTCCTACTATCTCGTCAAAGTCACAGGTGAGCAATAATGTGTTTCTGGTGTCTGTCAAAGGAGCATTGATTCTGAGGCTGCCAGAACAGCATCAGGCTCCTGTTACATGCTCTCAAATGTTATGTTACGTTGATAGGACAAGTTGTCTTCTTTTTCATGGGGGATATTGTTAGATTTCTTAACCTAGTCCTTTTGTTTTTATTGTAGAGCTGGATCTGGCAGTAAATTTACATAACATAACATGGATTCTTTCATTGGATATAGGTACCAGTAGGTGACTCATTAAATATAGTATCCATACTACTGTGAACTTCAGTTGATCAGTTTGATATGTCATCAGCACATATATTACTATACCCCCAGTATTGTATGTATGTAAGTTATAACAAATTTAATAATATTAAACTTTGACTTGTTCTAGGGCCAAGTCGTGGTGCTGAAAATGGAAAACAAGTAGAAAGGTGTGTGTTTAAGAGGGTGACATGCTGATCTTGTTGGACATGTGTCCTCCAGGTGAAATAGCAAATTGTAAATGAAAAGTTGCAAGAGAACCATCATTTATTTAATTAGCGAAAATGTGCCTGGCAGTATAAAAAAACATCCCATTTTCATGATATATCATTGAGTTCAGTTTATTTAAGGTTATTATCCACATTATTTACACAATTCACAGTCGATTTGTTCCAAATGTCCAGTTGTCCTAATATATAATGGTACATATCTCGGTGTAGAACTAAACAGAAATTTCACAGTTGACATTTGTTTTAAATTGTTGCTCATCTTCACTTTGATATAGATCCTTGACTTTTGTTCTGTATCTTTCGTCTGTCTTTGAACTGCCACAGCTGTGTCCACTACCCACCCCCTCACCTCACACTTCCACTCTCACTCATCTTTCACTCCCACTCCACTCTCTCATCTTTCACTCCCACTCCACTCACTCATCTTTCACTCTCCACTCTCATACATCTTTCACTCCCACTCTCCACTCTCACTCATATTTCACTCCCACTCCACTCTCTCATCTTTCACTCCCACTCCACTCACTCATCTTTCACTCCCACTCTCCACTCTCATTCAATCTTTCACTCCCACTCTCCACTCTCATTCACTTTCACTCCCACTCTCCACTCTCACTCATCTTTCAATCCCACTCTCCACTCTCATCCATCTTTCACTCCCACTCTCCACTCTCATTCATCTTTCACTCCCACTCTCCACTCTCATCATCTTTCACTCCCACTCTCCACTCTCATTCATCTTTCACTCCCACTCTCCACTCTCATCATCTTTCACTCCCACTCTCCACTCTCATTCATCTTTCACTCCCACTCTCACTCTCATCCATCTTTCACTCCCACTCTCCACTCTCATTCATCTTTCACTCCCACTCTCACTCTCATCATCTTTCACTCCCACTCTCCACACTCATCCATCTTTCAGTCCCCTCTCCACTCTCACTCATCTTTCACTCCCACTCTCCACTCTCATTCATCTTTCACTCCCACTCTCCACTCATATCCATCTTTCACTCCCACTCTCCACTCTCATCATCTTTCACTCCCACTCTCCACTCTCACTCATCTTTCACTCCCACTCTCCACTCTCATTCATCTTTCACTCCCACTCTCCACTCTCATCCATCTTTCACTCCCACTCTCCACTCTCATACATCTTTCACTCCCACTCTCACTACATCTTTCACTCCCACTCTCCACTCTCACCATCTTTCACTCCCACTCTCCACTCTCATCATCTTTCACTCCACTTCCACTCATCATCTTTCACTCCCACTCTCCACTCTATCCATCTTTCACTCCCACTCTCCACTCTCATCACTTTCACTCCACTCTCCACTCTCACTCATCTTTCACTCCCACTCTCCACTCTCATTCATCTTTCACTCCCACTCTCCACTCTCATCATCTTTCACTCCCACTCTCCACTCTCACTCATCTTTCACTCCCACTCTCCACTCTCACTCATCTTTCACTCCCACTCTCCACTCTCATCATCTTTCACTCCCACTCTCCATCTCATCATCTTTCACTCCCACTCTCCACTCTCATCCATCTTTCACTCCCACTCTCCACTCTCATTCATCTTTCACTCCCACTCTCCACTCTCATTCATCTTTCACTCCACTCTCCACTCTCACTCATCTTTCACTCCCACTCTCCACTCTCATTCATCTTTCACTCTCCACTCTCACTCCCACTCTCCACTCTCATTCATCTTTCACTCCCACTCTCCACTCTCATTCATCTTTCACTCCCACTCTCCACTCTCATACATCTTTCACTCCCACTCTCACTCTCTTCACTTTCACTCCCACTCTCCACTCCTCATCCATCTTCACTCCCACTCTCCACTCTCATCATCTTTCACTCCCACTCTCCACTCTCATCCATCTTTCACTCCCACTCTCCACTCTCATTCATCTTTCACTCCCACTCTCCACTCTCACTCATCTTTCACTCCCACTCTCCACTCTCATTCATCTTTCACTCCCACTCTCCACTCTCATCCATCTTTCACTCCCACTCTCCACTCTCATCATCTTTCACTCCCACTCTCCACTCTCACTCATCTTTCACTCCCACTCTCACTCTCACCATCTTTCACTCCCACTCTCCACTCTCACTCATCTTTCACTCCCACTCTCTCACTCTCATCCATCTTTCACTCCCACTCTCCACTCTCATCATCTTTCACTCCCACTCTCCACTCTCATCATCTTTCACTCCCACTCTCCACTCTCACTCATCTTTCACTCCCACTCTCCACTCTCATTCATCTTTCACTCCCACTCTCCACTCTCATCCATCTTTCACTCCCACTCTCCACTCTCACTCATCTTTCACTCCCACTCTCCTACTCTCATCCATCTTTCACTCCCACTCTCCACTCTCATCATCTTTCACTCCCACTCTCCACTCTCATCCATCTTTCACTCCCACTCTCCACTCTCACTCATCTTTCACTCCCACTCTCCACTCTCATTCATCTTTCACTCCCACTCTCCACTCTCTCATCTTTCACTCCCACTCTCCACTCTCATCATCTTTCACCCCACTCACTCTCACTCCTCTCACTCTCACATCTTTCACTCCCACTCTCCACTCTCATCATCTTTCACTCCCACTCTCCACTCTCACTCATCTTTCACTCCCACTCTCCACTCTCATCATCTTTCACTCCCTCCACTCTCATCATCTTTCACTCCCACTCTCCACTCATCTTTCACTCCCACTCTCACTCTCCCACTTCCTCCACTCTCACTTCATCACTTTCACTCCCACTCTCCACTCTCACTCATCTTTCACTCCCACTCTCCACTTTCACTCATCTTCACTCCCACTCTCCACTCACTCATCTTTCACTCCACTCTCCACTCTCATCATCTTTCACTCCCACTCTCCACTCTCATTCATCTTTCACTCCCACTCTCCACTCTCATCATCTTTCACTCCACTCTCCACTCATCATCTTTTATCTCATCTCATCTCACTCACTCTCCACTCTCACTCATCTTTCACTCCCACTCTCCACTCTCACTCATCTTTCACTCCACTCTCCACTCTCATTCATCTTTCATCCCACTCACTCCATCATCTTTCACTCCCACTCTCCACTCTCACATCTTTCACTCCCACTCTCCACTCTCACTCATCTTTCACTCCCACTCTCCACTTCATCCATCTTTCACTCCCACTCTCACTTTCATCTTTCACTACCACTCTCCACTTTCACTCATCTTTCACTCCCACTCTCCACTCTCATCATCTTTCACTACCACTCTCCACTTTCACTCATCTTTCACTCCCACTCTCACTCTCTCATCTTTCACTCCCACTCTCCACTCTCATCTCATCTTTCATTCCCACTCTCATTCATCTTTCACTCCCACTCTCCACTCTCACTCATCTTTCACTCCCACTCTCCACTCTCTTCATCTTTCACTCCCACTCTCCACTCTCACTCATCTTTCACTCCCACTCTCCATTCATCTTTCACTCCCACTCTCCACTCTCATCCATCTTTACTCACCATCTCTCCATTCTCCTTCATCTTTCACTCCCACTCTCCATTCTCACTCATCTTTCACACTCCCACTCTCCTTCACTCTCATTCCCACTCTCATTCATCTCACACTTCCACTCTCACTCATCTTTCACTCATACTCTCCTTCAACATTCACTCCCACTCTCCACTTTCATCCATCTTCTCACTCCCACTCTCCACTCTCACTCATCTTCACACTCCACTCTACTCTCACTCATCTTTCACTCCCACTCTCCACTCTCATTCATCGTTTACAATCCCATCTCCACTCTCATTCATCTTTTAAATCATCTCCACTCTCATCATCTTTCTCCACTCTCACTCATCTCCACTCCCACTCTCCTCTTCACTCTCACACAGACTTAAGATTTACAGAAAGCTCATCTTTCACTACAAATGATCCATTACACTCATATTTCACCCACCTCACTCACCAAATTACCCACCTGACCTAGACCGACTCACCAACTGGATCCAGAGCACCATTACTCCCACCCCCCACTCCAGCCACTGTTCATCCCCACTCCCCCTCACCACTTTCCCAAAACTGGGGGGTGAGTAAGATATTATCTGTTTGTACCAATCAAAGTGTTACAGTATACACTGACAAATTCCAGGGTTGTTGCAGTTGGCAGATGCATCACATAACAGTTTGCTATTCCATCATAATTATTTTGTTGAAAATCTGAACCCAATAAAGTGTTTTTATAACACTCCTCTTCTATCTTTCTCTCCTCCTACTCCCTCTCCCCATGCCCCCCTCATTCTCATGATATGATTCTCTTCTGCTCCCACTGTCTGCAGCCATTCTCCTGTGAGTATAGCCAGGTTGTGTCTGTCCACAGGGCTCCCATGAAGCTTGAGCCTCTTGGGCCAATGGAAAACAGCGCAGTAGATGGACCGGAAAAGAAGAAGAAGAAGAAAAAGAAGCACAAGAAACACAGACAAGAGAAGGATGTGGAGAATGATGGTGAGGATGTGACAGCCGAGACCAAGCTAGTCTCTGGTGATGGAGAGGAGACCTAGAACACTTGTTAATGGCTCGAATGTTATACACAGGGTAATTACAGTTTGTGAACTGTATAGTTAGCATGCGTGTGTATGATTGGTTTCAGAGCAAAATGTGATACATTAATTTTTAATCTTTCCGGGCCTAATATTCAGAGCATAAATAACTTTGAAGGTTTTAAAAATACAAAATCATTGTGAATGTACACGTGAGACACAAACGTTGACATTTCATTTTCAGACATTTTGTCCATTTTGTTTATCACATTTTGCGTGGAAACTCATCATATAACTTGTCAACTGAAAACAATGTAATTCACGGACTAAAACAAATCGTGTGATATCAGAAATTTGTATTGTGATAAAAGTCTTTTTGCTACCAACTGTATGGTGCTATTCAAACTGTGATTTTATATTACATGAAAACCTGCATAGACAGTAAGAACTATTAAATGTAGCAGGTTTGTTGTTACTTGTCAAACTTCTTTGAGATCAGTTGTTCAGCCAGTGACTTGTGTGAACTAACCATCAACAAGTGTCATAATCTCTATTCAAAAGATATGTAGGTTGAACCCGGTGATTCCATCAATATACTGTCAAAATGAAAGAACAGCAATTGCATTGGTAAGGCAGCAAAATGTAGAACATTGGAAGTAGAATAATTTATGACATTGTCATAATTATCTATTTTATTTATGGAGTGATGTAATCCAACTGTAAAAGTGGAAACTGTTGGTAATGTAGCTTGTGCATCTAGCCGGGCGTGGCTTATTTTTTGTTTTATTGTACACTGTATGTTGTTATGATATCAGTGATAGTTTTCTTTCACTAGTACTACTTAAAATGCTTATTACAATCATGTTTGCTGCTGCAAGTAAAATAAAACCCTGCTACTGCTGGTGGGAATGTTCTGAAATGAACCATTTAACCTGTAACTGCAGAAAATCATGCATATTTTTCTACTTCGGAATTTAGACACATTTTTATACATTTTAAATGTTCTCAATGAAGTGATCATAACTTGTTAAAATATACCAATTTGTATACCTCAAGATTAGTATTGTTAATTTAATAAGTTATGATTTTCAAATATAACACACTATGCTAATTTAATTAAGACATTAGACTGTTGAGCATTTCAGGAATATTGATTCAAATTAAATTATACTGATTTTTTCATTTTTATATAATGTGTGGAACTTATGATATTACTGTTTAAGTTATTCTTATTTTAAGATTTTATATTGCTGTTCACAAATTTTACTGTGTTAAGTGCCATATGAAACATTTATATCAAAACGTGATAATATACAGTAGTACCTGATATTGGGTCACCTCAGATGTTGGGTCACCTCACTATTAGGGTCACGTTTAGTAAGTTCCAAAAATTACAAAAAGTTTCGTCCTGATAAAAGGGTCACCCTACTATTCACTAACAGGATCAGTAACTTGGTGCAAAATGGTCAGATTACCCACAGATGAACCCTGCAATTAGAGTCTGTCATGTCGGATCACGTTCAGGACACCTCGCCACTACCCCTTTGTCAGACTCAACAGAACCATCTAGGATGAAAATGACAGTTAGAAGCCAAGATTCTGGCATATTTACTCATAGTGCAGTAAAAAACACAATGTATCTGATTATCGGACCAATTTGTCTCAATTCATGTGATGCTTCAGGTCTCATATTAAATATTAGGGTCACCTCACTATTAATTACCCTAGCCCCATTTCAGTCCAGTTGATAAAAGAAGCTTTTTAAATGTATTTTCTGTGATATAATAGGTGCTTAAATTGTGTAAGAGATTTGTTATGCTTACCATGTCCAATTTATGCAGCAGAGATTTCCAATTGGACGTTGGTTGATTATTTATCCAAGAAGCCATGTATTTAACAAGACTAAAATATATCATGTTATTAGAAAATGTTATTTATGACCTGAATATATTATTCATAATTATATTCATCATTTTTGGTTTTGAAATACTGTGTGCAGCTGTATGTGTAATTGTGGATACACTGTGTGGCTGTTGGGTGGGAGCAGAGGAGAAATCTGAAACTGCTCAGATGGTATCTCGGTGATGTTTACAATATATATCTTATTAAAGAAATGTCTTTGATGGTGTGACAAAATGTAGAGTTGTATATGTATATATATAAATAAATGTTCTACAATCAGAATTCCATAACTGTCACTCTGGTGTGGACATCAATGTGACACTGCACGTTGATGTACCGGTAATGTTGACTAATTTAGACAACTGTTATACACCAGCTTAAGTATAGCTTTTATGTAAGTTTACAAATGCTCAAGAGATTATATTTTATTTTCTAATTTATTACACTTGCATATTCAGTTTTACACTCATCATTTAACTTTGATTTAGTTGAATTTGATATTGCTTTTACAATGGCTTTGAAGAGTGTTGGTGAGGTGTTGATTTACATGTGATTTAGATAGCTTGCTTTACATATGCTGTGTGTTAATGTACACCTGTGTGTTTACGTGTGTGCATTTTTGCTACATCTATTGCAAGGATGTGTTGTTTGTTTTCTGACTTCTATGACAAAACACATGTATGTGTATGTACTGGCATATGTAGTTGTAGACCCTAGTAACGTGTACAATACTTCGAACAATCCCAAGGGCTAGATATTGCACATACTGATGATTATCACTACATCCATACATAATGTATTGTAATATATTTCTTTCTTGGAAAAAAGTACATGGGAGCATTTCATTTTTTTTAAACTCAACAACAAACAAAGTTGAACAAATAAATATTTTCAAAATCCTATAAGCAACTGAATGATTGTTTAAGGAGTTAAATAGTTTTTTTGGGTAAACACAAAAATGGGAGTGTGATGATAAGACTGTAGCTGTTGGTGTTTATGGACTAATTTTGGCCAGGACAGATATGCTGCAGACAATAGTAGTGGTTGAGAAAACTTAAGTGCAAATAATCTGACCATTTCCATCAGGAAAACACACCAGTAATTTTATGTCTATTTGATGTCATATTGATAAATGATGACATAAATGCAATACCATGAATACTTTATCGATGTTCTTATGTTCCTGATGTTGCCTGGCAAAATGTCAATAAGATTTGTTTGATGTTATTTTGTGCAGCAAGTGAACTAATTGTCTATAATAATGTCCTAATTATAGCTTTTATTTTATTATTATATTTGTTGCTGTACACTATACCTAATCATGTTTGTTTTTATTTTGCACAGTAATCTAAATATACAGGAGTGTATATCAGAAGTTATATTTATGTATGTATACAATATGATATATATATATATATATATATATATATATATATACCTGAGTATATAAAGTGATCCTAACAGCAACATACACCTACCAAATATGCATACAAGGCTGACGTAGATAGATCGCTGTTTGTAAGCAAACCAAAGCTGGTTTGCTTAAAAAATTCAATGGATAACACCTTTTACTGTAACATTTGAAATATTAGTATACATAGTGTGCCACAGACAATGACATCAATGATTATTTGCACACCAAAAGTATTTTGCTGATTTTGAAAGACTGAGGTTATATAATTATACTATATATATATATCCTATATAATCTGTCATAATGGAGTGGTCGATCTATGCTGCATTTAGGATAATATATATATATACAGGGTTCAAAATAAGGCCAGTCTGATCGTCCGGGGCGAGTAGTTTTAGAGCTTGGATTAGTAAGAGCAGTCCTTTTAAATAGTAAAAACACGCAGGACTAGTTGTCTATAATGACGGACTACCAGCTAGCTAGAAGTATCGTGCACCCTGTATAATTTATATATATTATATATTGTGGCATACTTACACTGGATGATTGTACACATATTTGTTAATAAAGACATGGACACCATGCATCAAGATGTGTTGTGTTGCATATGTCTAAATATGTACACTACTGGTAGTATAATTCTGTGCAAACTCTAGAAAGCAGACAGAAAATCCATGGCAAGGTTCCAAACAAATTTTCAGCGGGATTTCCCCAAACACAAGTGGAGAGTAGAGATTGGTTAGCTTTGATCTACCTTGGAGTTCCAGCAAACAAGTATTAATCACATACCCACAAAAGTGAAATGGTGTATTGTTCAAAGTCACATACATAGGCCTGTCCTGTGTCGGTGGTTACACCCTCTTGTTGACAGCGTCGTGACAGCCGTAGCGTTTAAATGACAAAACATGACTAAGTAGGTGGATATTGGGCACAAGGTAACACGCTCTATATAGAGTTCTTTATATAATGTGTACCCCACCCACCCGTCTCGTGCATAGTTATGAAATCACCCTATGAGTTTTATGAGGACAGAATTCATGAGCATATTTTCTGCAGTAGGAAAGAAAGACCATAGAAAGAGAGGCTTGTGAACAACCAATTAATGTAGACCAAATGGCAGAATGTATTCATTCTCAATGAGGACATTATATTACACACAAATAAATAACTGTTAGTGTCACTTCATTGGATGTCCTCTTTCTATCTTGATGTTTTCTTTTAAATGGCACACTTTGGAATATTGCTACACATATATCCTTGTTTAAAAACAATTATGCTGGTAAACACTGCCTGCACATGCTGCGTGATTTATTGTTCACTGATTTACTGCAGTATAAGTTCTGGAAACAAATAATACTTCCTTTTAGTAATTAATAAGCCCTAACCTTTTTTTATTATAAAACATACTAAATTCAAGTCAACTTATTCAACAACGAAATGTCCATATGTCATGAAATTGCTGAGTTCCTGTGTTACAGTACAATTTTTTTATTTTTACAAACGGCCTACTTTATATAATCTTTGCTACATATGAGCAATTGTATGACAGACAACATGAACATGCACATATATACACAAACACCTACAAACCATGCATATTATGACCTTTCGCTGTGCTGAGGCAAAAGATCCACTTGTGGAATTAATGCTGATAGATTTTTAAATCAAACTATGAGATTCGACAGTACGTTAAAGAACACTGTGTAGAAAATGTGCCACACCATGCCCTCAAACTGCACAATAACACTGGTCACACACACACACCCACACGCACGCACACACACACCACACACACACACTCACACACACCACACAAACACGCACGCACACAAACACGCACGCACACAAACACGCACGCACACACAAACACGCACACAAACACACACACTCACACACACACAAACATGCACGCACACAAACACACAAACACGCATGCACACACACACACACAAACACACACACACACACACACACAAACACACACGTATTCGTGCAATAAAACCACCCTATATTGTCATTAATGATCTTGTAAGATGCAGATACATTATTGCGATCTCTATTCATTTTTGACTCGACCCCTTCTCGACTAACTGCCAAAATATGAACTAACCATATGTAGGACGTTTGAGACGAACCCCCCGACCGATTTTCATGCGGGGATTTCCCGTGCTACGCGAACCGAGCTCTGATTGGCAAAGCGTTCGCCAGCCTGCTACTAATTCTTATCGATGTGTTGGCACGCTGCGTTGTTGTTTGATGTCAGCCATGCGAGTCGACAACTCAACTGTCGGGTCTGACTACATAAATAATAACACAGTTCAGTCGTCAGAGCGGAAGTGCTGCATCGGTTTGGTGGTGAAATGATCTTACAGTGGCGGCCCCTATTGGCAATTTTGGCTTTGGGGGATTTTTGGGGAAAATCCCGACGCCATAACCAACCTGTGATTGGCTAATGTAAACGTCGCGTGAGGTTTATTTACGGCACCCACGATGACGCATAACCCGCCGCACTGGCATAGAAGCACAGTTCGCTTTGTTGGCGCTGAAAGGGGCTTAGAACAGATTACATCCTTTTCAGCGACAACCTTTGTGACTGAGATAGATATCTCACAACATCAATAGAAGGCCTGTGAGTCACATACACCTGTTTTTATTTGGCGCCAATGAAACATGTGTGGTGTCTGGCGTAAAGTGCCGATGGAGAAGGCTGGAAACGGTGGCGCCCCACAAGGGCCTACATCTTTATTATTTCTTCAACAAATTAATTATAAATGATCAACAACTGTTCAAAATTTTCTCAGTCCAATTTCAGGTTTCCCATCAGATCCACAGAGCAACAATTTGAATACATGTAGGCCTAGTACATAACTTATATTTATAAATATAATGCATTCACATTTCATACTGCATTGACCTGGAGACTTCATTAATTAAAATGATACATATATAATTTAAGAAGTGGTGTTGTTATTGCATGCCTACATTTATTCAACAGCTGTGCTTGGTATAATCTGCTAAACGCAATTTTAACCGTTTGTTGATTGCCATGCATGCGTAATACCTTGATGATTCATGTAGCTACCTTGCGTGCATGACTCGATCAGGAAGATAATTATACTTGCAAGACAAAAACCCGATATTATTTACTGCCGAGTCTATCAGTCTATGCTGGTCCACTAAAGCTAACAACAACGGCAACGGCAGCTAGGCCGGGGACGTCCCTGTAACAGGAAGATAGTTTTGATTGGCCCACTCTGTACAACAGTCTGATGCCAGGTTATCGTGGGTCAATACGCATAGACATGTATGATATGAATGTTCATTGAACATTCCAGATTTAATCGCATTTGACACGACCAAAGCCCGGCGGCGGTCAAACGTGGGTCAAGCCTTAGCCTACTACTGCCCAGTCCGCCGAGTAACGAAAACGTGAGAAACAGTGGCGCCATCATTTGACAGAAACGACAACAAAAACATGCATCTAACTACGGGGTTGTGTATGGTTGCGTAAGAGTGTATATCATTTTGGTCTATGTTGTGTTTGTGTTCAATGTCAGCTACGGTTGTACGGTGATGCCTACGATTCATACACCAATTTTTGTTGTACGCCAACTGCTAAACAATTGTAGGCCTTAGCCCTACTTTAATTTGAGCTTTGAACTACATTTTTATACGATATTAAATATATATGTGAATTAATTCGGTGCCATTATAAAATTGCTACGTTGAAGGATGAATATTGTTAATATATATATATATATATATATATATATATATATATATATATATATATATATATATATATATATATATATATAACACACACACATATCAACAAAAAAACAACACACACACACACACACACACACACACACACACACACACACACACACACACACACACACACACACACACACACACACACACACACACACACACACACACACACACACACACACACACACACACACACACACACACATATATTAACAATGTATCCTCCTTCAACGTAGCAATTTTATAATGGCACCAAATTAATCAACACCTTTTAATAGACACGACTATAAACACAACACCAACACTTCCACTAATGTTGACAAGTACTTGTAACGGACTGTCCCACATGGCAGCCAGCAACAGTGACTATTTTTAATTGATGCAATTGTCGAGACAAATCTAACCACACAATCCTACGAGTAAATCGACTGCAAAGTCACGATAACAAGAACATTAAATTACACGTTAGACTGATCTGATCTGAATGTTGATATAATTATATACACACCTGACCAACTGATTAGCATGACTCATGCATGCGAAGGGTCGTGTCGAGCCAGCCCCTATATTTAGCTGTTTCAATGTCACACAAATTAGCGACACAATAATTTTACATGGTAAACTGAAAAAATAGTGGCTCCATCTGCAGGCTGATTTGCACAATTATTTGTTATAGTTAAATATAATATGACTTGGATTATACCACAACAATATAATAACAATTATTACGTCTTGTTATCATTGAACATTCTTATGTAGTTCATCATGTTAGTTACTCAGAGTTGTTCTTTACATTAATTATTACAAGGTACGTGTAACAATCAAGTCAGTGGACAGCGTGGTATATTATTAGACAATAAAAATATTGTTTGTTTGAAAGTCACACAGAGATGTTTTTATATGTGAAACATTGAAAAATTTCTTTAAACAAATGTTATGAATGAAATTTTTTTTGATAGGATCTCAGTGGTCTGACATAGGTAATGTCAATGTGCCTTCTCCTTAGTGAAGAGGTAAAGATCAGGAAGGATATGTAGAAGACATTAACACACTCACTCATTTAACTATCATTACCAAAATAGCTTTGTCTTAAAGTCACATCATAATCACATCATAATAAACATCGCTTCAGGTGGCTTGTGTGACAACTATTTTGAAGTTCCCGCTACCCCTTCCCACTCTATTCACCCCCTGTACCTAATTCCTACTCCAGCAGCAAACAATCCCTCTCTCTCCCTCCTCAGTTCCTTCTTCCAACATTGTATCTTCCAAATACCTCACCCGCTTTCGATTCCCCGCACTCTTTTTGCTGCCTGCCTGCCTGCCTGCCTGCCTGCCTGCCTGCCTGCCTGCCTGCCTGCCTGCCTGCCTGCCTGCCTGCCTGCCTGCCTGCCTGCCTGCCTGCCTGCCTGCCTGCCTGCCTGCCTGCCTGCCTGCCTGCCTGCCTGCCTGCCTGCCTGCCCTGTCTTTGATTGATTGATTCACTCACTCACTCACTCACTCACTCACTCACTCACTCACATGATTTCGCTCTCACGCACTTGCAACATACCCAACGTATCACTTAATCAGAATAAGTACATGTATAAATGTCAGTTGTGATTTTAATTATAGTCGGTATAGCATATTCACACACATACTATTGTTAGTCTGACAGAGTTCTTGTGAGAAAACAAGCAGACTGCCCTCAAGTAACTTGCATGTGGTTATTACGCTTATCCTTCTCGATCACGACCAGGAAGATACCACCCACAGCACAAACCACGAGTGAAGACCGCTATCAGTGCCTGTAGGAGTTCTTAGATAACATGGCAATCCAGACAAGAACAGTATATTACATGGTGCTTGTGCCAATCTGATATCACGGCCCAAGGGGTTGTTTTTAGAAAACTAAACTGATGATATCTTTAATTTCACCCAACTGTCAGATTGAAATGACCTTGGACTGGTTTGCTACCAGATCGTTTCGTTTGGCAGTCAACGGGAAAGTGACTTAACCTGGCGCCACACCGTGGTCCAAATTCGCTACACTCGGGTAACATGGTCTAGAAATATCCGGCCTAAGACATATATGCTGTAGTAGGTCAAAGTTAGGTCATGGCCGGTGTTTACAATAAGAAGATTTGATATGAAATTGACCGCGAAAGCACTAAGCGCCTGCCCATTTTCTATAAAGGCTGCTATAAAGTCGATAGGTATAACGGGACTTTGCACACTGTACAAGACAAGAGCATGAAAGAGAATGCACGTTGCATCATTGACATGCAGATTAATTATCATAAATGGGCCGAAATAATTACATGTATAATAAAGAATGTATAATAAATTTAGTTTATTTATCTGTGGCAGCCGGGCGTAGAGGCTGAAAACTAAAAAAAGAGCATCCAGTGAGCATGACGCCCACCGCGCACGACATGTCACGATCGCTACTTACATAACGTACGTCTTGCTACAATGGAGAGTGACTACTCAGTCTATACATAGGTGTTCCTACATAGTGACTCATGCGATCGGTATATACTTATCCGCCACACGATCAGGAAGTATGATTATTGTCAACACTTAACGGACATAGCCTTTGTCAAAAATACAGAGCCTGCATTCTACCGATCGATGTGGCAGTGGCTCGGGGGATGTCCCTAACCAGGTACGGCGTTTCGATTGGTGCACGACACGATATTTTAAATGAACAATAGTCACGATAAATGCCGGTAATTATGACTTAGCATAAACACGACACGGGGGCCTTGGATTTTTTGCTACCTGGTTGCTCGATTCACAGGAAAATGAGAAACGGTGGTGCCATCTGTTGTCAAGCCCCAGTATAGTAGCACATTTCATATCCCAATCCCTCGTTCTTGTATCCGACCTCGGTGGTCTGGAATAGGTGATATCAGAGACCCCTCCCATTGGTGAGAGCGGGTAATATAAGGAAAGATACACTCACTCAGTTGCTTACAATTCCCTAAATGGCTTTGCCTTGAAACAAGAATACTTACATTACAAGCAAAATCACTTCCTAAACCAGAAGAATTAGTTAACACTATTTTAAAAGGTTTCCCCGTACACCCACTCCCACCCCATCTACCACCTCTATCTGTCGCTGCCTCCCCAATCTCACCTTTCTCTCAGTCTAGTCCCTCCCTCCGTCCCTCCCTCCGTCCCTCCGTCCCCCCTCCCTCAGTCCCTCACTTTCTCCGTCCATCAGTCCGGCAGGTCGGCCAGCCATCGTCCATCCGTCCTACTACCTCCCCGTAACAACTCTACCTGTCTAACTTTGCCCTGTTCTCCCATTCGCTCAGTCTTCTTCCCTCTCTTACCGTCCTTCCCATCCTTTCTGCCCATTTTTTGTTCATCACCCACCCACATCTCTCTTTTCTCCCAACCCACCCCTCCATCCTTTCTCCTGTTCCCTTCTCTCTCCCTCCCTGCCCTCACACACTCCATTTCTCTCGCTTCCTCTCTCCATCCTTCCCTATATCCCCCTCCTTACCTCTCTCTCCTCCCTCCCTACTTACCTCCCTCCCTCCTTCACTCCTTCCCTCTCTGTCTCCACCTGTCCGTTTTCAAGCCGTCAGTCTGTCCGTCCGTCCGTCCGTCCGTCCGTCCGTCCGTCCGTCCGTCCGTCCGTCCGTCCGTCCGTCCGTCCGTCCGTCCGTCCGTCCGTCCGTCCGTCCGTCCGTCCGTCCGTCCGTCCGTCCGTCCGTCCGTCCGTCCGTCCGTCCGTCCGTCCGTCCGTCCGTCCGTCCGTCCGTCGTCCGTCCGTCCGTCCGTCCGTCCGTCCGTCCGTCCGTCCGTCCGTCCGTCCGTCCGTCCGTCCGTCCGTCCGTCCGTCCGTCCGTCCGTCCGTCCGTCCGTCCGTCCGTCCGTCCGTCCGTCCGTCCGTCCGTCCGTCCGTCCGTCCGTCCGTCCGTCCGTCCGTCCGTCCGTCCGTCCGTCCGTCCGTCCGTCCGTCCGTCCGTCCGTCCGTCCGTCCGTCCGTCCGTCCGTCCGTCCGTCCGTCCGTCCGTCCGTCCGTCCGTCCGTCCGTCCGTCCGTCCGTCCGTCCGTCCGTCCGTCCGTCCGTCCGTCCATCCGTCCCCTACATTCCTATTTCCCTGCCTCTTCCCTTCCATGCTTCCATCCCTGCTTCTCTCTCTCTTTCTCTCCCTCCCTCCATCCCTCCCTCTCTCTCACATTTCCACATATATCCCTCCTTGCCTCTCCAGCTAGTTCAGCCTCCTTCCCTTACTCGCCCTCCTTCCCAGTCCTTTCTTCCCACGTTTTGTCCAACACCTACCCATCCCTCTCTTTTCTCCCAACCCACCTCGCCATCATTTTCCCTTCCCCCTTCTCTCTCCTTTGCCGTTTCACTCGTTTAACCTCCTTTCCTCTCGCTCCCTCCCCCTCTCTCTCTTTCCCACCCTCTATCCACCCGTCCGTCCACACGTCCATCCATCCGTTCCCCGACCTCCCTGTGTCCATGCCTCCACCCTTCCCTGCTTCCATCCCTGCTTATTACTCCCTGCCTGCCTGCCTGCCTGCCTGCCTGCCTGCCTGCCTGCCTGCCTGCCTGCCTGCCTGCCTGCCTGCCTGCCTGCCTGCCTGCCTGCCTGCCTGCCTGCCTGCCTGCCTGCCTGCCTGCCTGCCTGCCTGCCTGCCTGCCTGCCTGCCTGCCTGCCTGCCTGCCTGCCTGCCTGCCTGCCTGCCTGCCTGCCTGCCTGCCTGCCTGCCTGCCTGCCTGCCTGCCTCTCACATATCCACGTCTCTCCCTCCCTGTCATACATCCACGTCTCTCCGTCCTTGCCGTGCTCTCCACATAGTTCAGCCTCCTTCCCTCTCTCGCCCCCCTTCCCATCCTTTCTTCCAACTTTTTGTTCATCACCCACCCACATCTCTCTTTTCTCCCAACCCAACCCACCCCTCCATCCTTTCTCCTGTTCCCTTCTCTCTCCCTCCATACGCTCACACACTCCTTTTCTCTCGTTTCCTCTCTCCATCCTTCACTCTATCCCCCTCTCTCACCCTCCATACCTTTCTCCCTCCTCCCTCCCTACTTAATTTCCTCCCTCTCTCACTCCTTCCCTCTCTGTCTCCAACTGTCCATTCTTCAAGCCGTCAGTCTGTCCGTCCGTCCGTCCCCTACCTTCCTGTTTCCCTGTCTCTTCCCTTCCGTGCTTCCACCCCTGCTTCTCTCTCTTTCTTTCCCTCCCTCCACCCTTCCCCCCCTCTCACACCACCTATCTCCCTCCTTGCCTCTCCAGCTAGTTCAACCTCCTTCCACTACTCGCCCTCCTTCCCAGTCCTTTCCCCCACGTTTTGTCCAACACCCACCCATTCCTCTCTTTACTCCCAACCTACCTCCTTTTCCCTTCCCCCTTCTCTCTCCTCCTCTGCCGCCCCACTCGTTTAACCTCCTTTCCTCTCGCTTCCTCCCTCCCTCTCTCTGTGCTCCCTCCTCTCTCTCCCTCCTTCCCTCCCTCTTTCCCTCCCTCTATCCAACCGCCCGTCCACAGGTCCGTCCATCCGTCCCCCGATCTCCCTGTTTCCATGCCTCTTCCCTTCCCTGCTTCCATCCCTGCTTCTTTTTCCCTGCCTGACTGCCTGCCTGCCTGCCTGCCTGCCTGCCTGCCTGCCTGCCTGCCTGCCTGCCTGCCTGCCTGCCTGCCTGCCTGCCTGCCTGCCTGCCTGCCTGCCTGCCTGCCTGCCTGCATGCCTGCCTGCCTGCCTGCCTGCCTCCCTCCCTCCCTCCCTCCCTCTCACATATCCACGTCTCGCCCTACTAGCCTCCTTCCCTTTCTCGCCCTCCTTCCCAGTCCTTTCTTCCCACGTTTGTCCAATACCCACCCATCCCTTTCTTTTCTCCCAACTCACCTCGCCATCCGTTCTCCTGTTCCCTTCTCTCTCCCTGCTCTCCCACTCGCTTAACCTCCTTTCATCTCGCTCCCTCTCTATCTCCTGTTCCCTTCCTCACTCTCTCCGTCCTACATTCCCTCTGTCCCTCTCCCCTTCTCTCATATCTCTCTCCCTCTGCTATCTCTTTGTATATATTTCTCTATTTTCTTCATCTGTTTACTCTCTCTCTCTCTCTCTCTCTCTCTCTCTCTCTCTCTCTCTCTCTCTCTCACACACACACACACACACACACACACTCTCTCTCTCTCTCTCTCTCTCTCTTCACCCCACCCTCCCATAGACCCTTTACACTCTCCCTCCGTCACTACCTCCAATTGATTCCCTACCTCTCTCCATACCTCCCGCCCGCCCGTCCCACCGCACACACGCCCGCCTGCCTGTTATCAGAATAATGCGAGATATTAATTATGCTCGGTATAGGATTTTCGCAGGCATTCTAATGTTACAAACTATATTGGTTTGAGAAAATGAGCGCGCAGACTGGACACAAGTATCTCGCATATGGTTATTACGCGTGTCCTTTTCGGTCACGACCATGCAAGGGGATGCCACCAGCACAAAAACACGCGTGTACTACTGTGTAGGCCGCGATCAATGCTGTACGTAGGGCTACTAAGATAACATGGCTATCTAAACAGTAAAGCATTTTAAATGGCGTTGTGCCAATCAGATATAACGGCCGAAAACATGTTTTTTTTATATAGAAAATCAAACAGATGATATCTTCGATTTCACCCAACCGCCAGATTGAAGCGACCTGGACTGGTTTGCTATCAGGTCGTTTGGCAGTCAACGAGAAAGTGAGTAAATGTGGCGCAATCTAATGGTCCGAAATAGCTACACTCAGCTAACATTATTACCTAGATCAACGTGGCATCCGGCGAAGAACATGCGCGCTATATTAGGTTAAAGTTAGCTCACTGCCGGTGTTTATAATAACGTAATCTGACTCCATATGAAATTGTTCGCGAAAGTACTAATTAAGCGCCTAATCAAATGGAGAGAAGAAAGCAGCGCTATACTGCGGCTATGGTGCTGCAATATGAAGTCTTCACCAGTGGCGTAGCCAGGATTTTTGCATTGGACGGGGCCACCCGACAACCAAGCAAACTCTGTGTGCGTGCGTGCGTGCGTGTGTGCGTGTGTGCGTGTGTGCGTGAGTGCGTGCGTGCGTGTGTGTATATATATATATATGTATATTAATGATAATTCGTATTCGAAATTTGGAATATTCGAACGTTTTCTCGCTATTCAATTCGATTAAAAATTCGAAAATTCGCAGCTAGACTATATAAACGAATATCACTTTTACGTTCTGACTTAAACGAATAAACTTAACAAATCTAACTCGCGTAAAACTCGTGTCGAGTCAAGGTTTAAGGTTAGGGTTTCGGGTAAGTTTAGAATTAGCTAAAGTTAGCTTAGGCTTATTTAGGGCTACGGTTAGTTTAGGGTTAGCATAAAACCGGAATTTGAGACCATTTATTTAGCGACGCCTGCGATAAATTACAAATTTTACGGTAAGCGCCGAGCTCCGCGTAGCAGCAGTAGATCACGTCGTGTTTTGCATGAGTTTGTTTTCTTAATTTTCTTCTTTACAGGAATGTAAATTATTTTATTTTCTAACCTAATGTGTGTATATGTACATAAGATATGTGAGCATAAGTTTGGCGGTTGTCAGAAGTCGTTTACATGGTTATAGGTCAGAAAGTAAACAAACAGATCGATGCGTATGGCACGATGCCGACGCCGCCTCACGGCAAGCCTCCTCGACACGGTTCAGAATTCCAATTGAATTTGAAGCCACTGAATATTCGTACTAGATTCGATATTCGATTCGTATTCGAAATTTCGAGGATATACGATTCGATATTCGATTCGAATGAAATTCCAGATTCGTCCAATCCTTAATGTGTGTGTGTGTGTGTGTGTGTGTGTGTGTGTGTGTGTGTGTGTGTGTGTGTGTGTGTGTGTGTGTGTGTGTGGTGGTTGTGTGTGTGTGTGTGTGTGTGTGTGTGTGTGTGTGTGTGTGTGTGTGTGTGTGTGTGTGTGTGGTGTGTGTGTGTGTGTGTGTGTGTGTGTGTGTGTGTGTTGTGTGTTTGTGTGTGTGTGGTGGTGTGTGGTGGTGTGTGTGTGTGTGTGTGTGTGTGTGTGTGTGTGTGTGTGTGCGTGCGTGCGTGCGTGCGTGCGTGCGTGCGTGCGTGCGTGCGTGCGTGCGTGCGTGCGTGCGTGCGTGCGTGCGGTGCGTGCGTGGCGGGCGGGCGTCGGGCGGGCGGGCGTGCGTGCGTGCGTGCGTGCGGGCGTGCGGGCGGGCGTGTGTGTATACAATTAAAACCCAACTCGCTTAAAATGAATGCCGACATGAAAAATCAAGTTCACAGACCAATGTAGATGGCAGTTCAGGAAAACCATTCACAGGAGGCGTCAAGTTAGAAAGTAAGAAAGAATTGACTAAAAAGACATGAACCCAAAGACCATGACAAACACCAATATGCAGTCACTTACTCTGATGAAACAATAATTAAACGTCCCCGGCTTAACATAAATAACGTGGCTTGGCGTTCAACCAGTAACTTCACAACAAGTAACATTGCGTATTGCAATTGATAAATTCACGATATGAAGAGACATTTTCCCAGTGCAAAAACCACTAGATTAATATGAGGATTACAGCTAGGACAAACGATTGGAGGAAAGTCGAAGGGGTGATGGGAGATCGACGCAAATCACGTAAATGTAAAGGAAATGTGCTCAGCTCGTGTTACTCCGGCATACATGAATGCACCAGTGACATTGGCACTAACAGAAAAAACCAGGAGAAGGTCCAGGTTTGCGCAAAACAACCCGTTAATAATAATCGTGGGAGTTAAGAGAGCTGATGAACGAAAGTGGATGAAATGAGAACAGAAGTTGGAGTGAGGGAAAGTTCTAAGAAGAAATTGACGAGGAGTACATGGGCTGGTCATGTAGAAAAATGGGAGATGACAAACTGGCAGTGAGC
Source organism: Ridgeia piscesae (assembly GCA_025642075.2). NCBI lineage: Eukaryota > Metazoa > Annelida > Polychaeta > Sabellida > Siboglinidae > Ridgeia > Ridgeia piscesae. Next base: position 277,646 of record JAODUO010000784.1, read on the forward strand.
AGATGACCAGTAAGTGGAGGGGAATGGAGGCGGGGAAGACCGAAATTGCGATGCGGGATTGCATTAAAAGTGATCTGGAAAGAGTGGGAGAAGAATGGGGAAAATGATAGAATGAATTGTAGTAAGAAAAAAGTGAGAGGAAGCAAAAAAGACACTGGAAAAGGAATTTATGGTTTCATTTTCTTGAATATGAATGGAATTCATATTCAAGAAAATAATAATAATTTTTTTTAATCTGAGCCTAGTTTAGTAACCGGGCAACTATTATTTTGAATCTTTAATAACCATTAGCCAGAGAATAATTACATTTTCATTGCTCTGTCAACACTTATGCTGCAGCAAGCGATAGAAGTGGAGAATTCCTAATTTATTCATATTTGGATGATGACTTTTTTGCGAAAGGGTAGGACTGCGAAAGAAAATCTTACACAGGCATCCTGATAACCACTGTACTTTGTGACTCAATTAATAAGGCAGCCAGCTATTGGTCCTCTGGTCCCACCATCCTATTTATTCAGGATTGGGGGCATGGCCCCCTCTGGCTATGCCACTGGTCTTCACGGCTGCTACGCTCAATATATATATATAACGTGACTTTGCACATCATACAAGAGCGTGAATGCTAGAATGTGCATGTCGCATCATTGACATACAGATTACTATAAATGGACATCTAATGAACACGTGGTGTCCCACTGTGCAGGATGTCACGATCTCTACGACACTGTACTTTCATAATGTACATTGTTGTTACAAAGGAAAATGGTTTCACTAGCTGGGGGGGGGGGGGGTTGCCTCTAATCGGGTACTGTATTTTCATAGGTGCATGACACGACAGTTTTACCGAATAATATGCCGGTAATTATGACTTGGCACAAACACGACAAAGGGTTATGGTTTACTACCGGGTTGCTCGTTTCACCTACAGGAAAACAAGAAACAGTGGCGCCATCTTTTGTCACGCCGAAATAGTGGCACATTTCGTATTCCCCTGCCCCACTCGTATCCCCCGCCCCATTATTACCACTCTGCCCCACTCATATCCCCTGTCTCATTATTATCCTTTGTCCCACTTGTATTCCCTGTCCCAATCATATTCCCCCGCTTCACACGTATCTCCCGCCCCATGTGTATCCCTGTCTCATTCGTATCCACATGCCTCTTGTGTCCCAATCACACGTGGATACTTCAGTGGTTTGGAATAGGTGACACCAATGCTATCTCCCCCTGGAGACAAGACAAGACAAGGGAAGATACGTAGAAAACATCGATGCACTCATTCAATTACAAAAACGGCTTTGCCTTGAAACGAGACTACTACAAGTACTTCGTAAACATACCTTCAGAAGGATTAGCTAACCAACATTTTAAACTTTCGCTGCCTCCTCGCTCTTTCATCTTCCTTCCCTCTCTCGCTCTCGTTATCTGTCCAGGCCCTAACTCCCACCTTTTCTGTTCCATTCACCTACCCACCCTTTCTTTCTCCCAGTCTTGCTCTCTGGTTCTCTCCGCCTGCCCGAAGCCCGCCCGCCCGTCCGCCAACCCGTCAATCCGTCCCTCCATGCCCGCCCGCCCGCCCGCCCGCCCGCCCGCCCGCCCGCCCGCCCGCCCCGCCCGCCCGCCCGCCCGTCCGTCCGTCCGTCCGTCCGTCCGTCCGTCCGTCCGTCCGTCCGTCCGTCCGTCCGTCCGTCCGTCCGTCCGTCCGTCCGTCCGCCCGCCGCCGCCGCCGTCCGTCCGTCCGTCCGTCCGTCCGTCCGTCCGTCCGCCGTCCGTCCGTCCGCCCGCCCGCCCGCCCGCCCGCCCGCCCGCCCGCCCGCCCGCCCGCCCCGTCCGTCCGTCCGTCCGTCCGCCCGCCGCCCGCCTCGCCGTCGCCGCCGCCCGCCCGCCCGCCCGCCCGCCCGCCCGCCCGCCCGCCCGCCCGCCCGCCCGCCCGCCCGCCCGCCCGCCCGCCCGCGCCCGCCCGCCGCCGCCCGCCCGCCCGCCCGCCGCCCGCCCGCCCGCCCGCCCGCCCCGCCCGTCCCGCCCGCCCGCCCGCCGCCCGCCCGTCCCGCCCCTCCGTCCGTCCGTTCCTCCGTCCCGTCCGTCTGTGACTGTCATCAGAATAATAGATGTATAAATGTCAGTTGTGATTTGAATTATACTCGGTATAGTATGTTTTCAGGCACATTAATATTACAAAGTATATATTCGTTTGAGAAAATGAGCAGACTGCACTCAGATGGCTCACATAGGGTCAAACCACCAATTAACAGCACAAAGAAATGTGTACATGCCGCTATCAATGTATACCCGTAAGGCCTATGATTGTCTTATTGAGATAACATGGGAATCCAAACCACAACCGTTTTAATGGTGCTGTACAATCTGGTGACAAGGCCGAAAATACGTTCTTAGAAAATTAAACAGATGATATCTGTAATTTCACCTGACCGCCAGAAGGAAGCGACCTTGGACTGGGTTTTTTCTATCAGGTTGTTCGGCAGCAAAGTGAGCAAGCGTGGCGCCACCTCGTGGTCCAAAAGAGTTACACTCAGCTAATAATCTGTTATAGATCAACGAGTTTTTTACGTAAATGTTAAGTCACTGTCGGTGTGTCCAATAACTGAATATGACTTGGTATTGAATTGCCAGTAAAATCATAACATTCTTGATGAAACGGGGAAAAGAAAGCTATTCAACGTTGTTGCGCTAAATGTGCGGTAGGCCAACAGTAGCGTCTATAGTGCGAACAACACAACACAATCGGCCTACATACTTTTGTATTTTAATTTGTGTCCTTCAAAACTACTAAATGCGATAGGTATCAGAGGTGACTTTGCACCCTCGACAAGATGTAAACAAGTGCACGAATGACTTAATATGGAGCAACATGTTACATCATTGACAATTCGATTACCATGAATAACGAGCCGATGACATCAATAAAACATGTTTTTCCGTCACACGACCAGGATGTACAACTCGTCAATATCATATTACGCACACAGCCTGTGACTAATAGTCCATGAATAGCCGTGCTCTACTTAGATGACAAAGGCTGGGAAAGTCCCGAAATAGGTAGTGCGTTTTGATTGGTACACAAATCGAGAGTTTGGTTGAAAGGAATGCCGGTAATTACCACTTAGCATAAACACGACACGGGACCTTGCTTCACGAGAAAATAAGAAACAGTGGCGCCATCTTGTGATCATTCCGAATAATGGAGGGTTTTACTTGGTCAATTGGCGCGCCTATTGGCAATAATAAGACAATATCATGCTACTGGCTGTTATCAGAATAATGTGTGATGTACATTAAACGTAATAGGCCGAGTTTACGTTGAAAACACATTGTCTTGAAAAATATTCATTATAAAATGGAAAACAATACATTTTAAATTGATACGTCACAATACCGTTATTGTTTTTGTGTGTGAATGATGATGTCTTGTTGGCTTACCGCATTTAGCTCACACTATTATATGTGCCTACGTGTATTAGACCCCAACAATAATGTCATCACAAAGCAATGCAACCGTACACTCGAACATAGGTTCCTGCAGACATAGGTCATCTTCAGAGACCTATCGCTCCAATCGCACAACAGTCGACAGAAACAAGGTTTGTCAACTGACACTGGCGCCAAAACAAAAGTCTGCACCACCATCACCATTACCATCACTGACATCACCAACACCACCACCACAACCATCATACCAACACCACCACCAAAACCATCACCACCACCGTCACCACCACAAACACCATCACCATCACCATCACCACTACCGTCACCATCACCATCACCATCACCATAGCCATAGCCATAGTCATCACCATCACCATCACCATCACCATCACCATCACCATCACCATCACCATCACCATCACCATCACCATCACCATCACCATCACCATCACCATCACCATCACCACTACCGTCACCATCACCATCACCATCACCATCACCATCACCATCACCATCACCATCACCATCACCATCACCATCACCATCACCATCACCATCACCATCACCATCACCATAGCCATAGTCATCACCATCACCATCACCATCACCATCACCATCACCATCACCATCACCATCACCATCACCATCACCATCACCATCACCATCACCATCACCATCACCATCACCATCACCATCACCATCACCACTAATCCCCGTATCCTAGCACAAAGCATACACATCCAGCGCCCGACTCGTGTCCGACAGTGCCATTCCTATCCCCGTCTCACTCGTACCTCCCATCTCGCTTGTACCCGTATCTCTCGTCTCACGCGTATCCCACGTCTCACTCGTATCTCCCTTCTCAATCGTATTCACCCGTCTCACTCTAATTCCCCGTTTCACTCGTGTCCTCGTCTCACTTGTATCTCCCGTTTCACTTGTAACCCCATCTCACACGTATCCCCTGTGTCACTCGTACCCTCTTCTCGCTTGTATCCCCCGTCTCAAACGTATCTCCCTTCTCACATGTATGCACTGTCTCACTTGCATCCCCCGTCTCACACGTTTCACCCGTCTCAGTCGTATCCCCCGCTCACTGTTACCCCCGTCTTTCACCTTTCCACCGTCTCACACGTATCTGCAGTGTCACAGGTTTCTCCAGGCTCACACGCTTGCGCCGTCTGACACGTATCCCCATGTCGCTTTTACCTCCCGTCTCACGTGAAATCCCCGTATTACTCGTATCCCACGTCTTACTCGTATTCCCCGTCTCACACGTATGCCCTGTCTCACTAGTATCCCATTCTCACACTTATCCCCGTCTTACTCATATCTCTCGTCTCACTCGTATCCCAATCTCATTCGTATTACCCGTCCCATTCGTATCTCCCATCTCACACGTATGCTCTGTCTCACTCGTATCCCCCGTCTCATACGTATCACCCGTCTCACTCGTATCCCAGGCTCACTCGTATCTTCCGGGTCACAGTATCCACCGTATCACCCGTCTCACACTTAATTCCCGTCTGAAACGTCTCTCCAGTCACATTCATGTGTCCGTCTCACTCGTATATCCTGTCTCATACGTTTCACCTGTCTCACACATAACTGCCGTCCCAATCCTATCCCCCGATTAACTCCCGTTTCACACTTATCTCCCGTCTCACTCGTATCTCCCGTATCACTCGTATCCCCCGTCTCACTCCTATCTCCCGTATCATATGTATCTCCTGCTCACACGTATCTAATGTCTCACACGTATCTCCCGCCTCACTCGTCTCCAGTCTAACACGTATCTCCAGTCTCACACGCATCCACCGACTCACTCGCATCCCCGTCTCACTCGTGTACCCGTATCACTCGTATCCCCGTCTCACTCGTGTACCCGTCTCACTCGTATACCCGTCTCACTCGCACCCACCGTCTCAATCGTATGCCAGTTTCACGCGTATCCCCCTCTCACTCGTGTCCCTTGACTCAATCGTACCCCCATCTCACTTGTATCTCCCGTCTCACTTGGAACCCCCGTCTCACTCGTATTCCTCGTCTCATTCGTGTCCGCCATCTGACAAGTGTCCCCCGTCTCACTCGTTTCCCTAGTCTCACTCGTTTCCCCGTCTCACTCGTATCCCCAGTCTCACTGGTAACTCCCGTTTCACACGTATTTCCCGCGTCACACGGGAGATACAAGTGAAATGGGAGATACTCCCATTTCACTTGTATCTCCCGTCTCACTCGTATCCCACGTCTCACTCGTATCTCCCTTCTCAATCGTATTCACCCGTCTCACTCTAATTCCCCGTCTCACTCGTGTCCTCGTCTCACTTGTATCTCCCGTTTCTCTTGTAACCCCGTCTCACAGGTATCCCCTGTGTCACTCGTATCCCTCTTCTCACTTGTATCCCCCGTCTCAAACGTATGCCCTGTCTCACTTGCATCCCCCGTTTCACACATTTCACCCGTCTCAGTCGTATCCCCCGCTCACTGTTACCCCCGTCTTTCACCTTTCCACCGTCTCACACGTATCTCCCGTCTCACACGTATCTCCCGTCTCTCACGTATCTCCCGTCTCACACGTATTACTCGTATCCCACATCTTACTCATATTCCCCGTCTCAAACGTATGCCCTGTCTCACTAATATCCCCGTCTCACACTTATCCCCGTCTCAATCATATCTCTCGTCTCACTTGTATCCCAATCTAACTCGTATTACCCGTCTCATTCGTATCTCCTATCTCACACGTATGCTCTGTCTCACTCGTATCCCCCGTCTCATACGTATCACCCGTCTCACTAGTATCCCAGGCTCACTCGTATCTTCCGTGTCACACGTATCCACCGTCTCACCCGTATCTCCCGTCTCACACTTAAATCCCGTCTGAAACGGCTCTCCATTCATATTCACTTGTCCCGTCTCATACTTTTCTCCTGTCTCATACATATCCCCGTCCCAATCCTATCCCCTAATTAACTCATACCTCCCGTCTCACACTTATCTCCCGTCTCTCACGAGTCTCCCGTCTCACCCGCATCTCCCGTCTCATTCCTACCTCCCGTATCATACGTATCTCCTACTCACACGTATCCTTTTTCTCACTCATATCTCCCGTCTCACCCGTATCCCCCGTCTCACTCCTCTCTCCAGTCTCACCCGTATCCCCGTCTCACTCCTACCTCCCGTATCACACGTATCTCCTACTCACACGTATCCTTTTTCTCACTCATATCTCCCGTCTCACCCGTATCCCCCGTCTCACTCCTCTCTCCAGTCTCACCCGTATCCCCCGTCTCACTCCTACCTCCCGTATCACACGTATCCTCATTCTCACTCGTATCTCCCGTCTCACTCCTCTCTCCAGTCTCACACGTATCTCCAGTCTCACTCGTATCCCCCGTCTCACTCCTCTCTCCAGTCTCACACGTATCTCCAGTCTCACTCGTATCCCCCGTCTCACTCCTCTCTCCAGTCTCACACGTATCTCCAGTCTCACTCGTATCCCCCGTCTCACTCCTCTCTCCAGTCTCACACGTATCTCCAGTCTCACTCGTATCTCCCGTCTCACTCCTCTCTCCAGTCTCACACGTATCCCCCGTCTCACTCCTACCTCCCGTATCACACGTATCCTCATTCTCACTCGTATCTCCCGTCTCACTCCTCTCTCCAGTCTCACACGTATCTCCAGTCTCACTCGTATCCCCCGTCTCACTCGTATCTCCCGTCTCACTTGGAACCCCCGTCTCACTCGTATCCCTAATCTCTTTCGTTTCCCCGTCTCACTCTTTATCCCCCGTCTCACTGGTATCATCCGTCTCACTTGTATCTCCCGTCTCACTCACATCCCCCGTCGCACTGGTATCTCCCGTTTCACATGTATCTCCCGCGTCACACGTATCTCCCATTTCACCGGTATCTCCCGTCTCACCCGTATCTCTCGTCTCACCCGTATCTCTCGTCTCACCCGTATCTCTCGTCTCACGCGTATCCCACGTCTCACTCGTATCTCCCTTCTCAATCGTATTCACCCGTCTCACTCTAATTCCCCGTCTCACCCGTGTCCTCGTCTCACTTGTATCTCCCGTTTCACTTGAAACCCCGTCTCACACGTGTCCCCTGTGTCACTCGTATCCCTCTTCTCACTTGTATCTCCGGTCTCACACGTATCTCCCGTCTCACACGTATCTCCCGTCTCACACGTATCTCCCGTCTCACACGTATCTCCCGTCTCTCACGTATCTCCCGTCTCACACGTATTACTCGTATCCCACATCTTACTCATATTCCCCGTCTCAAACGTATGCCCTGTCTCACTAGTATCCCCGTCTCACACTTATCCCCGTCTCAATCATATCTCTCGTCTCACTTGTATCCCAATCTCACTCGTATTACCCGTCTCATTCGTATCTCCCATCTCACACGTATGCTCTGTCTCACTCGTATCCCCCGTCTCATACGTATCACCCGTCTCACTCGTATCCCAGGCTCACTCGTATCTTCCGTGTCACACGTATCCACCGTATCTCCCGTCTCACACTTAAATCCCGTCTGAAACGGCTCTCCATTCACATTCACTTGTCCCGTCTCATACTTTTCTCCTGTCTCATACATATCCCCGTCCCAATCCTATCCCCTAATTAACTCATACCTCCCGTCTCACACTTATCTCCCGTCTCTCACGAGTCTCCCGTCTCACCCGCATCTCCCGTCTCATTCCTACCTCCCGTATCATACGTATCCTCATTCTCACTCCTCTCTCCAGTCTCACACGTATCTCCCGCCCCACTCGTCTCCAGTCTCACACGTATCCCCCGTCTCACTCGTATCCCTTGACTCACTCGTACCCCCATCTCACTTGTATCTCCCGTCTCACTTGGAACCCCCGTCTCATTCGTATCCCTAATCTCTTTCGTTTCCCCGTCTCACTCTTTATCTCCCGTCTCACTGGTATCATCCGTCTCACTCTTTATCTCCCGTCTCACTTGTATCATCCGTCTCACTTGTATCTCCCGTCTCACTCACATCCCCCGTCGCACTGGTATCTCCCGTTTCACATGTATCTCCCGCGTCACACGTATCTCCCTTTTCACCGGTATCTCCCGTCTCACCCGTATCTCTCGTCTCACGCGTATCCCACGTCTCACTCGTATCTCCCTTCTCAATCGTATTCACCCGTCTCACTCTAATTCCCCGTCTCACCCGTGTCCTCGTCTCACTTGTATCTCCCGTTTTACTTGAAACCCCGTCTCACACGTATCTCCTGTGTCACTCGTATCTCCCGTCTCACACGTATCTCCCGTCTCACACGTATCCCTCGACTCACTCGTATCCCCGTCTAAATCCTATCCCCCGTCTCAAACGTATGCCCTGTCTCACTTGCATCCCCCGTCTCACACGTTTCACCCGTCTCAGTCGTATCTCCTGTCTCACATGTATGCCCTGTCTCATTCGTACCCCCCGTCTCACACGTATCTCCCGTCTCACTCGTATCTCCCGTCTCACACGTATCTCCCGTCTCACACACGTATCCCTCGACTCACTCGTATCCCCGTCTCAAACGTATGCCCTGTCTCACTTGCATCCCCCGTCTCACACGTTTCACCCGTCTCAGTTGTATCCCCCGCTCTCTGTTACTCCCGTCTTTCACCTTTCCACCGTCTCACCCGGATCTCCCTTCTCTCACGTTTCTCCAGTCTCACAGGTTTCTCCAGTCCCACACGCTTGCGCCGTCTGACACGTATCCCCGAGTCACTTTTATCCCCGTCTCAATCCTATCCCCCGTCTCAAACGTATGCCCTGTCTCACTTGCATCCCCCGTCTCACACGTTTCACCCGTCTCAGTCGTATCCCCCGCTCACTGTTACCCCCGTCTTTCACCTTTCCACCGTCTCACCCGTCTCACACTTAACTCCCGTCTGAAATGTCTCTCCAGTCACATTCACCTGTCCCGTCTCATACGTTTCTCCTGTCTCACACATATCCCCTGTCCCAATCGTATCCCCCGATTAACTCGTACCTCCCGTCTCACACTTATCTCCCGTCTCTCTAGAATCTCCTGTCTCACTCGTATCCCCGTCTCACTCGTGTACCCGTCCCACTCGTATCCCCGTCTCACTCGCACCCACGGTCTCAGTCGCATGCCCGTTTCACTCGTATCCCCCGTCTCACTCGTATCCCTTGACTCACTCGTACCCCCATCTCACTTGTATCTCCCGTCTCACTTGTAACCCCCGTCTCACTCGTATCTCTAGTCTCATTCGTTTCCCCGTCTCACTGGTATCTCCCGTCTCACTGGTATCTCCCGTCTCACTTGTATCTCCCGTCTCACTCACATCCCCCGTCGCACTGGTATCTCCCGTTTCACATGTATCTCCCATTTCACTGGTATCTCCCTTCTCAATCGTATTAACCCGTCTCAATCTTTTCCCCTGTCTCACTCGTGTCCTCGTCTCACTTGTATCTCCCGTTTCACTTGTTACCCCGTCGCACACACGTGTCCCCTGTGTCACTCGTATCCCTCTTCTCACTTGTATCCCCCGTCTCATTCGTATCTCGCGTCTCAAACGTATCTCCCGTCTCACACGTATTCCCCGACTCACTCGTATCCCCGTCTCAATCCTATCCCCCGTCTCAAACGTATTCCCCGTCTCACACGTGTTCCCCGACTCACTCGTATCCTCGTCTCAACCCTATCCCAGTCTCACTTGTAACCCACATCTCACTCGTATTCATCGTCTCATTCCTATCCCCCGTCTCACACGTATGCCCAGTGTTACCCGTATCCCCGTCTCACTCGAATCCGTCGTCTCACACGCTTGCCCCGTCTCACTCGTATCCCAGTCTCACTTGTAACCCCCGTGTCACTCGTATGTCTCATCTCACTCGTATCCCCCGTCTCACAAATATGCCTTGTCTCACTTGTACTCCACGTCTCACAAGTATCCACTGTCCCCTTCGTCTACATGAGGCCTGTAGAACCTCGGCAACGAAAAGGACACCTACCGCAGTATGCACGTAACCAACTTGTCGAGCTATAAAACTAGTTTGACATAGTGTTCGTTCGCCCCGAGGATGTCCCCATCACCATTGAGTATCTGAATCCATCGTTTCTTGTTAAGAAACGCAGTTGAGGCTTCATATGTTGGTCTTTACAGCAAGCCACAGCCCGCTCTCATGCCTGACGTAGACAGCACCCTACGTACAATCGTCTAGGAGAAACACATAATATCCACCGATCTATCCAACGCTTTCTACTAGATTCCACTGTCGCACAAACCCATGAAGTATTGCGGCGTTGTCACTACTTTCCGCGGGTACGAGTATATACACCCGTTGTGCAATAAGTATGCCTGGTTCCGAGACCGCACTAGAGAAACTCCTATGTCGCGTATTAGGAAATCTGCTTGAAAAAGGGTATTGTGGCGAAGCTCGCCGACAATATCTACTGTGGGGGAAACACCATCACAGCACTCCAACGAAACTACACAAGACTACTACAATGTCTGACCAACAACTGACTCCGTTTATCCGCCGCAAAAACGACCATCTGCCCATCAAGCTTTGTGATACTTGGTTGGGTGTGGCACCTAAACACAATTCAAGCCAGTCCACATCGCATTGCCACATTGGCCAGCTGCGACAGACCCTCTACAGTGAAATCAATGCGCTCGTTCATGGAGCGTATACAGTGTTTGCACGAGTCGCCCCCGATTGTTCGTCACTACTAGCTCCAGTGGATAGCTCGACAGACGGCCGTCAGTCTAACGATTGCGTAGAGTGGACAGACATACTACTCGAAGCGTTCAAACGCGCACGGGACAAACTACACTCAAACAGAACAATAGCTCTACCACGACCGGAAGATGAGTTGTGGATCGTAACTGATGGATCAGTTAAAGAGGCGCCACAGTGTATGCCAGGCAGAAAGATAAGCTGATATTGGCCGGCTTGTTCAGCGCCAAACTAGGCGGTCGATGAGTGACATGGTTACCGTGTGAAATAGAAGCAGTGCCTACTGCTGCCGCAATCAGACATTTCAGCCCATACATTGATTTGTACAGTCAAATCACAAGGCTTCGGTTCTTACCGACAGCAATCGTATCTACATTCTTGTCCGTCGTCAGCAGATACCAAGTATCAGTCCGACATTTGTCTGGTTCTGCTAACGTTCCATCCGACTTCGCAAGTCGTAACGCACCCACGTGCACTGATCAGCGCTGTCAAATCTGCAAGTTCAACAAACGGATGGAAGACTCCGTCGTCCTGCGTATAACCACTCCAGACATAACATCTGGGAAGTCTGCGCTTCCATTTCAGTAGCAGATCAGCGTGGCTCGCTATCCAAAGCTAATGTCCAGACATCCGTCGCACACGTGCACATCTACGGCAAGGAACACGACCATAAGAAAGATAACAAACGCAAGAGATGTTAAACGCTATCTCAATGTTGCAACCGTCGCGTAGGATGGCCTCTTGGTAGTACGCCGTAACGATCCGTTCAGCCACGCACGAAACTATATCTTCGTTCTCCGACCTGATATCGACGGCTTGATCACATCCATGCAGTTACATCATCCGTCCACCCACCAACTGAAACAAGTGATGCACCGATATCTGTTTGCACTCGACCTCGACAAGGCTATCGAAACAATCACTCACGGGTGTCACCACTGTGCGTCACTGCGTAACGTCCACCACACAGTGACACCGCAGTCTACGAATGACTCCCAGAAGGCGTAGGAATTGCCTATGCCGCCGACGTCATCAAGCGGGAACGACAGTTGATCTTGGTAGTCCGCGAATAATGCGTAACGTCGTCACGTGCATTATCGAAAACGAACACCGTGAGACTCTACTAGACGCATTGATAACGCTTTGCGTAGGAATGAGGCCACTCGATGACCTTTCCACTGTCATACGAAGTGATTCAGCACCAGGATTCGCTTCACTTATCGCATGTCCATCGAACTAGGATGTGTAAAAAACTCGAACAAAAACCGAGTGGCGAGTTTAGGAACTCGAAGGCGAAATCGCACATCAACAACGACAAGACGGAGCCATAACGCACGTCACACTGGCCGTCGCGACTGCAGTACTCAATTCCCGCGTGCGCGGTCGGGGCGTGTCTGCACGCGAAATGTGGACTCAGCGCGACCAACACACCAGCGAACAGATGCCAGTGTCCGATCACAAACTCATAATAGAACAACATTTACTAAGGACCACGAACCATACACACAGCGAGCTATCCATGAATCCTGGTGATCCCGAGCCACCCAGTGGTGTCGGCGATTTGGTACACATCTACGCCGACCGCAACAAGTCTCGGGCACGTAACCGATACTTGGTTGTAAGCACAGACGGCGTTTGGATAAACATCCAAACATTTGTCGGAAACCATCTGAGAGCCACTTCGTACAGAGTGAAACGGACTGAATGCTACCGCGTTCCAGCCGGAAAAAACCACACGAGTCGCCTTGGACCAACAGCCATGAGTCGTTTGAAGACGACGTGCAGGACCTGATGTCGCCGCCACCTGTACCGTTAAAGTTGTCCGAACCAGCGAACCGCCACGCATCGCACCCTCGGGTCTCGATATAAACGAACCTTCCGTTACGGATGAACCCCCCACCGATGTCGACATACAAGAGAACAATCTTGCCGTACCCCGACAATCTAATAGAGATCGCCGGCCCCACAAATATTTAAGAGACTACATTATGTAAACATTTACAAACGAACATAGCAATAACAACAAAAACCACGCCACTATGGCGGACTGTGCAAGAGGCTTGGCTTTACTTCTCATGCGTCGTCCATGTTGCGGTTTGTTTAGCCTATTGATAAGTACCTCTAATAAATCTGTGTGGTGTCTAATTTATCGGAGTTGCGGGGCGACCTTCTGACCTCAGTGGCGATGTCTTACTAGTATCTTCGTCTCACTCGTATCCCCCGTCTTACTCGTATCACCGTCTCACTCGTATCCGCCGTCTTACTCGTATCTTCGTCTCACTCATATCTTCGTCTCACTCGTATCTTCGTCTCACTCGTATCTCCGCCTCACACGTATCTCCGTCTCATTCGTATCCCCATCTCACACGTATCCCCGTCTCACTCGTATCCCCGTCTCATTCGTATCCCCGTCTCACACGTATCCCCGTCTCACTCGTATCCCCGTCTTCCACGTATATCTGTCTCACTCGTTTCCCGTCTCATTCGTATCCCCATCTCACATGTATCTCCGTCTCATTCGTATCCCCGTCTCACACGTATATCCGTCTCACTCGTATCCCCGTCTCACACGTGTATCCGTCTCACTCGTATCCCCGTCTCACACGTATCTCCGTCTCATTCGTATCCCTGTCTCACACGTGTATCCGTCTCACTCGTATCCCCGTCTCACACGTATCTCCGTCTCATTCGTATCCCTGTCTCACACGTGTATCCGTCTCACTCGTATCCCCGTCACACACGTATCTCCGTCTCATTCGTATCCCTGTCTCACACGTGTATCCGTCTCACTCGTATCCCCGTCTCACACCTATCTCCGTGTCACTCGTATCCCCGTCTCACACCTATCTCCGTCTCATTCGTATCCCCGTCTCACTCGTATCCCCGTCTCACTCGTATCCCCGTCTGACACGTGTATCCGTCTCACTCGTATCCCCGTCTCACTCGTATCCCCGTCTGACACGTGTATCCGTCTCACACGTATCTCCGTCTCACACGTATCTCAGTCTCACACATATATCCGTCTCACTCTTATCCCCCGTCTGAACGATATTGTATGTTTTTGTTTAGTTCCGTCCATAATGGGATTTGTCGTTTAGATTGCGTTTTTGTTTTATAGGATTGGTGTTCCTGTCAATTAAAAGTGCAATCTCCATCACTATAACCTCGAACTGAAAAAAAAAAGAAAAACCCCAACACCTTGCCTTTCCCTCGAACTGCACAATAATCTATATCATTATGTTAACCTCCCTAGGTCCCTGAAAAGTGCCGAAGAAATTGCACTACCCCTCATGCGGACACCACGAACAATCTCCAACACTGCTCACCCCGATCCCCCGCCCTGCCCCCGCACCCCCGCCCCAACTCACCTGTCATGCTAAAACATCCGTCAGTCACGAAATGTAAGAGGAGAGCATGAGAAGGAGAAAAACGCGTGTTACTGATTCTGGCGGTGTAGTCAAGTAATATGACTTACGTCACGTAACAACGAGTGGGTACGTCACTTCCAGAACCGTTAAATGCCAAAGTAAAGATGGCGACGAAATGGCCGGGAACAAAACATGTTCTTTTAAAGGGCACGAATACACATACGCACGCACGCACACACGCACGCACGTACACTCTTAAACATATTAAAAACGATATACGTGGATGTTTATAAAGGTAAAACAAATAATTATGCGCAATGGCGCAGTGGCTAGAACGTCGGACACTCGACTAAGAAATCCCAGTCGTGCATTATTTTCAGCATGGCTGGATGCTAGCCAGAGAAGTCCAGATGGTGTTCCATTGAACAGGTCTGTCGGGAAATAAAGTACAAAGCGCTTTGAACAATCTAGAAGATTGTATACTGCGCTATTTAAGAACTTGCCTTTTACACAGTGCTGTGTCCAGTCTTTAAGACGGACTCGACTCCAATCCGACTCAAATCGATCATTCCAGAATCTTGAGACTTGACGCGAACTTGATAGCGGAATGACTCAAGAGACGATACGGGAGATTGCGACTTGCCAACAAGGTATTGCACCTAATGCAAATTCAATAAAAACAAACGCGACACACCATAAACCGTACGTTTTGAAAACAGGGGCTTTGGATTTGGGAAAAACTCAAAACTTTAGTCTGCATATTTGCTTCCAGTTCCCCTGTATATCTTCGGAAATTGGGAAGTTCGCTGCGAAACAAAATCAACAACACCTCCTGTCCGTCTTCCGACCAGACGTGCTGAACCATCGGCGCATCAATGTGTTCTGGTGTCCATGGATGCAATTTCGTCGCAGGAGCAACACATTGTCCACAGCTACCCTTCACGCCCAGTTTTCCGACGTTACGATCTGCTGCCAGACAGCGGAAGAGGAGTGATGCTGAAGCTCCGGCGGTTCCCCCAAGGAAGTTTGTTAATGTCTTTCCTGCGCCAATGTGTATTTATACGAAGGCCCATTATATAGGGGTCTATTGTTAAATGAATGCCTATCGATACATCCGAAAGTGCATAGCTATTTTTATCAGTGGCGTTTTATTACAAATTAATTAATTATACATTAATGTAAGTGTTTCATCAATTACACTTTTGTCATAATCATTTCGCATAAATATGATTAAAGGATCGTTAATTTAAAAATGCTGATCTCATGTTTGTTCAGATTTTAGACAAACTAACACATTCTCCTAAGCGTAGTCGAATTTGCTCCGGTCAATAGGTAGGCTGCAGTACAGAAACGAACACACCGAAAATTTACTTAGTCCTATATTATGCTAATAATCATTTCCTCTTCTCTGATATGGATCTATGCTAGACACAGGTAAGCTTAGTTTTCGATATAAATATTTATATAATAAATATAATAAAAGTTAATTACCATTAGCTACGACTATCAGTCACTCAGTACCAGCTCCACACATTTCAAGAATCTTCAATATTATCAACAGCTGATTTGGCGAAAGTCAGTAGGCCCTAGGTTACCTTCCAAACGAACTTTTTCGAACAATCCACACACGCGATTGTGTGCTCTATAGATTGAGTCAACAATAAGTTTTACTATAAAACAGTGTTTTGTCACAGACACCCAGTTCTTACGAGCCACGCTAAACAACAAAGCATGCAACGATGTATATATTGGCGGCATCTTCGTAAGCCAGGGGGAATTGCTTCGCTACTATACCCTGGGTCGATCGTCTCCGTAAAGCTGGGGATTGAGCGGAGACGAGCTATACAATTATAGCAGTTGACTTCGCTAGTCGCTACTGCTTCAGCCGTGGGAACAGTGCAAACAATCGCCCCAATATGAAGATGGGTACACGACTGGTGGGAATCCCAATATAATGTGCCATTCACGTCCTAAACATTGCATGTAGGCCTAACACGAACAACTGTGGCTGGAATCACCCAAAATATTATATCACATGACCGGAGACCGATCACATTCCTCGGGGGCGTTTTTGGCTTACTTAAAAAGAGTAGCTTTTTTCAAGGGCCGAGAAGAACTAGCACTGACTGACGTAATCAGCCGCAGCGACCCCTGGCGTGCGACGATGATTGTTAGCGAAAACCATTCTGATCAAAATTGTTTAAACCCACCATCCTTTGCGAAGGGAATTCCATGACGTAATAATGGGCACCGCTGTTTGCGCGTGACTGCGTGGTCTTCCGTCGGTGTCTTTGACTTTCATCACTAGACACCTCCATTTTCTCCAACGGAAAGATGGTTTCAATCCTAACAGTCGGAAGACTACTTCGGAAGGTTTCAACAAGAGCAACGTTTTTGCAAAATGCGTCCACTTGTAATCGCGTTGCCATCGGAAATGTGCCTAAAATAATGACAAGGTATGCAAACAGCAATACAATTGTTATAAGAAATAATAGGTAATTTGTAATTTTAATATTTTACGGCTATGTCCATATTATGTATTGTGACACAATAGGAAACCAATTTCGATATATATATATATATATATATATATATATATATATATATATATATATATATATATATATATATATATATCATTATCATCATTTAAAGATGTCCCGTGGTTGGGGAAGACTTCACCATGCTTCTTCTACATCTGTCTATCTTTAACTATCCTCTGCCAGATGATACCCTTCCAGTTGTCGTCAAGTTCGTCTCTCCACCGTCTTGCTGGCCTTCCTCTAGATCTGTTCCTTTCGTAAGGTTTCCAGGTGTTGATACGCAGTGTCCATCGGTTATCTCGTATCCTGCTGACGTGCCCTGCCCTGCCCAGGTCCACTTCCGTATTCTGACTTGTTCAATCACGTTTGTGACCCAGATGTTTGTTTTTCTGTCCCGGTGTGTGATGTTTAACATATTCCTTGCCATATGTGTTTGTGCGGCTGCTAGCTTGTTCTTTGCCTGGGTAGTAGTGCCCATGTTTCCGCGCCGTATGTCATTGCATACGCATGGGATGTAGGCTTGTCTCTTTAAGCATGTCCAATGTTACCCTTGAAGATGTCGCGGTGCGTGGCGAATGCTGTCCATCCGGCCGTGATTCTTCTTTAAATCTCCTTGTCTTGGTTTTTGTCATTGGTGCTGTATCTCTGTCCCAGGTAGATGTCGCTTTCAACGTTCCTGGTCTGAGTGTTGTTGACATATATTGGTGTGTCGTTTTCCATTATCACATTTGTCTTCGACTTGTCCATCATCAGACCCTGAGTCTCACTGTCATCTGCTAATTCCTGTAGCATTTGTTGTAGTTCATGTGGTGTATTGGCGCATATGAATATGTCGTCGGCGAAGTCTCACTATCATCTGCTAATTCCTGTAGCATTTGTTGTAGTTCATGTGGTGTATTGGCGCATATGAATATGTCGTCGGCGAAGCGAAGATGACTAAGATATTCGCCGTCTATCTTCAAGTCTCTAGTTTCCCAAGTTACACGTCGGAATATGCTTTCGAGTGCTGCCGTAAACAGCTTGGGCGATATGGTATCTCCCTGTCTTACATCTCTCCTGATGTCGGTCTTGTTGCTTTCATTTTATAGGTGGACTGCCATCGATTGTGTAGATTTCCTGATTTTCACTGAGTCGAAGACTTTCTCGTAGTCGACGAATACGATGCAAAGTGGGATATTATATTCTCTGCACTTCTCCTTCAGTTGGTTTACGACGTCGTGGTCTGTCGTTGAGTATCTGTTTCTGAATCCAGTTTGTTCTCGTGGCAGGTTTTTGTCGAGTGTCTTAACTAGCCATTTAGGTAGTACTTTCGTGAGTACTTTATAGATGTTTGACAGTAGACATATCGGTCTGTAATTCTTTCTTATTTCCCTTCTTGAGGATTATCACCATCTTCGCGTTCTTCCACGCTATGGATTTTCTTCTTTCTGTTAAGCATTTAGTGTATAGTTTAGCAAGTATCTTCGAGGTGGTATCTTTTCCTGCTTTCAATGTTTCGATAGTTATATGGTGGTTGCATGTTGCTGCCCCATTCTTCATATCCCGTAAGTGCTCTTTCTACCTCCCATGATGTTATCGGTGGTACACTTTTTGGGTTCTTTCTATGATCTTATCTTGATCATGGATTTTCTATCCTGCTTGTCTAGTAGTGTGATCAGTCTGTCTTGGCGTAGCTTCTGCGTTCTTCTGGCTCTTTGATGTCGCGATTGTTTCTCGTATGATCTCTTGGTTAGGGTTTGCGCATCGAAATCTCCCATCACTATCGTGTAGAGGTTTGGTTTCCCTAAAGTCTCATATATGTATATATATATATATATATATATATATATATATATATATATATATATATATATATATAATAGGTCCTGACTCGAATGTTAAAAGATTGAATTGTTAGACTGAGAAGAGATAGTTATAGTGAAGCAGGCCTCGGGGTGACCGGGGTAGTTGTAAAAAACAACACTTTTCAAAATTGCGGGTGGGTTTCATAACCGATTGAAACTTTGTTCATGTCAAACAAAGGGTCCCCACATATCTCCCGCAGATAATTAGGACATGATTAATTGTCCGGCCTATTACACATATATAATATAATGAGTTATATGAGGTGTCCTAAGGTGTTACAATTTACCCCCGTTACGGGGCAAGTTGTACCAGGCTACGGGGTAAATTGTAACATACATGTTTATCATTAGTTCAAAGTGCGCGTGTTTGCTGTCGCGGCATCTAGTGAAATCAAGCACTGGTAACCTGCTAGAACACATTAACCCCATAATTCGAATGAAGTGTAGAAGTAAACAAACTAACTTAACTTTGTGGCAATATTAAGATACACCAAATCCGTTGCAACTATAAAAAGCTAGAAATGGACTAAGCCAAGTCAAAGCTGCTACGCTTACGACGTTACGCAAAGCCAAACGCGAAGCCAGTATAGTCGGCACGCACGGGTCCCAATTTTTTGAGGTAGTGGACACCTCGTGCTATTTTTGGTTGTCCTGTATTTTATTAAACTTCAAACCCTCCCGAATAATATTCAAGAGGGCAACCCTCTCAAATCAGTGTACCTCACTCCGCAAATTGCCATCATATCCAGGCCCGTTATGGCCCCGTTGTATATATTTCTCTTTCCACATTTTCACAGTAACTGTATAACAACAAAGTTAAGTGTAGTATCAAATAATCAGGATATATCTTGTTGATACGTTTATTTTTCAAGATGCCAGATATAAAACAATGGACAAAATAACGATGAATCAGTTCGCTGTCGCAGTTGACATCATTCAAAAGGAGTCAAAGTTACCTTAATATGTAATCAATACATTTAGGTAATATATCAAAATGATGTACATTCATGTACCTACTGAATAATGCAAAGCAATAGTAAAATAGTGCTAGAGTATACGCAATCACGAGCCAAACATGTACCCTACCCCCTAAGTGTTGCGCAATCGTGACGTGACGCAAATCGGAGTGGATTTAATTGATTGTATAATGTTCGCGTTCCTTAGGGTAATATACACTGTTAAAGACAGAGTACTGATGCATAACCTACTGCTGGCTATTAATGCGATGTTTGTTAAGACAATATAAAATTATGATAACACGCATTATTCGAAAATTAAAACATGTCAACATGTTACTCAAGCACATCTTAAACATTGTTCTGAGTCATCTGTGTCACTCTTGTCACAGCCATTGTTTTCAACAAGAGTCCGAACAGGTATTACTCGCCCACATTTGGTATCGTTCCCTTTGCACTTGCAAGTAGCACAACTCGGCACTTGGAATTTAGCGCAATAACACTTACAAAAGCATTTGCTGGCGACACGCAACTTGTATACCATTGTGTAAGTTCTGGTAATGGCGGCACCGTCAAAGATACTGGTTCCAAATGTGTGGAACCCATCTTCCAACCGATATCTAATAATTTCTCCTCCATCTTCAAGTGAGTCTTGTTCAGCACAACTGTTAACCATCATGCCTACAGGCCATGACGCATGGAACCATTTGACTCAAAGAAAGCTTGCGGTACCTTAGAACATTCATATTCTCCGATGGTTTCCTCAAGATTGACATCTTTCCCAACAGCTTTCTGATGAAGAAGTCGTATCAGCATGACAACTTCATTGATCAGCTGCTACGTCTGCTTCTGTGGTACAGTAAGATGTTATTGAGGATGCAGTACTTCAAATATGCTGTCACGTACCTTTTGGACTTTGAGTTGTCATTCAAATATTTCTGGAGCTCAGATTTGCAATTATTTTCAACAGTTTCCAGAGTTTTCATGATGGTTACAGTGGCTCCCTGTTTCGTGGCAATATTTAGCATGGTGCTGGAGTCTACCGTGACGGGATTGATCATGTGCTGTTTCTAAGCATGCTTGATTGATCATTTCCTGGTTTCCATCTTCGTGGTATTGTTAGACAAACCCCGCCTGCGGATGGCTCATCACTTGTTTGAAATGGAATGATACCTCAGATGACACCGGTTTTGTGTAAATCGACTTGGTTCGTGTTTTAGCATCCAGGGGTATTTATGTAAGCCCACTCGCACTTTCCTTCACGTCTATGTTGTACGTCTGCCCATGAGCCATATCAGAAGTGACACATTTGAATGACCCAGCTTTTTCCGCACACCATGTTGACTGTTCGTGAAGTACTGATATACATATGGTGATGGGTTCTTCAGGTTGTTCATTTCCTTTAGGCACAGAATGGCAGCGAATAAATCTAGTTGTGGTGACCAGCAGCAACAACCAATGGGAGCATGTTATTAGACTAAACCATTTTTTCCCCAATTGCCTGTACGGTGAGATGCCATGAACCTGTTAAGAATGTCAATCGTCTTGCTGGTAGGTAGGTGACGTCTTGCTTTCGTCATCATAGATGACCATGAGATCATGTAGTTTAAATAAGGAGTTAAAAGGAAGCGAGTTTCATTAGTGTTTGATCAATCGTTTTGCACAGTGTGTCGCAAATGTTTTGCAAGTCATCAGCCAGTCCACTGAGTTGTGCATCATCATTCCTTTCCAGATGCCATTTATCAAATGCATCCGTGTGTAGTTTAGCCATTGCCTCCCGTAGTAATTTGTGTTCGCGCATACTTTGGTAGTAATGCCCTGCTAAAACAAAACCTTTATTAGCCGTTCCTTGCTTGCACAAACCAGTTTATATAAGGATGTCTTCAGCATAACTGTTCTACATAGTTTTACCAACTCCAGCGAGTTGAAATTACACACACACATGACAATAAGATTCCAATGTCATCAACAGGCGAAGCTTGCTCCCGTAGCCCATACAAAATATCATGGAAAGCCTGATCAGCCATAACTACTATGTGTTTCACCCCAAACTTATTGGCCAGCTTTGCTGAATATTGCAAGCGGATCTATTTTACCCGAATGGGTCATTATACCATATATAAAGCATGTGGCTGGCACTGTTGACGCCAGTGTTGTGAAGAAAGCATTCCAACATTGACAGTAGTTGCTTTCGAGCTCTACTTTCTTTATGCGTGTCGAACGGCAAAATTGCCATGCAACAATCATCAACTGGAAGTATTGATCATACATAGGTTGCAATTTTACAGTCCTCGTCTTTTCAAGTGAGCTGGCTTTACGATTTTCGCACAAAGAAGAAATATAGCGTGGTTCAATTGGAGAAGGTATGGCGCTCGACAAAACAATGTCAATACGTTATGATGATAACAGTGCGAAAATCTTCGTCCTTGTCGTCACCAAATTGTTATTTTCAACAATCAAAATAGCTTATGCAGACGACAAGTTACCGTTTTTAGACGTTGTCAACAATAATTCTGTCACATACCATATCATTGGTAATCATAAATGTCCGTTGTTTTTATTTTGTTAGTTTCGTATTTGTTGTCGGTAAAACACGGTAGACACCAAAATAAGTTAAAATGACTGATACGCTGTAAAACATGTCATTCAACTTTATAACATACCTCATGTATTGAAAACAAGAATACATTATATTTAATTTACATATTAGACCAACGTATATATATATATATATATATATATATATATATATATATATATATATATATATATATATTCAAATTATTCCAGAGATGATGTTAAAATCTAATGTCAAACCAAAATGAGGAGGAGAAGAAAACACTGTATGATGTTTCAAGAACAAGTGATGTACATATATATTTTAGAATTATGTGGTATAAATCCACCGAGGAATAAATGGTGATACCTTTGATATGTTAAGCATATATGTTCAATATGTAGTAAGGTGACTACGGTACATTTGTATGAAATCGACGTTAAAACGGAAATGTTTTTCTACTTATTCTTCAATTGTTTATTTTTCGTTGCCTTACAAATATATACATTTCTATAATATATATGTGGTCTTTATTCCTCACATCATTCAGGATATATAGTTTGGTACAGAAAGTAGATAAATTAATTAAATAAACTATGAATATTTCATAAGTAGCCATTGTAACTTAACGGTCATTCAGACACCTTCAGGCCTGAATATAAGTGTAATTTTCAAGTACCGTGTTGTTTTTCTTGGGCATACGATGGGAAAGATATAAAATGTGGGCGAGTAATACTTGTTCGGACTCTTGTTGAAAACAATGGCAATGACAAGAGTGACAGAGATGACTCAGAACAAATTGAGTAACACCTTGATGTGTTTTTATTTCGAATAATGCGTGTTATCATAATTGTATATTGCCTTAACAAACATCACATTAATAACTAGCAGTAGGGTATGCATCAGGACTGTCTTTAATAGTGTATTATTACCCTAAGAAACACGAAAATTATACAAGCATTGCAATCTACTCCGATTTGCGTCACGTCACGTCACGACTGAGCAACATTTAGGGGTTGGGGTACATGTGGTTGCGTATACTGTAGCACTATTTTACTATTGCTTTGCACTATTCAGTAGGTACATGAATGTACATCATTTTGATATATTACATAAATATATTGATTATTTATTAAGGTAATTATAACTTCTGTTGTGTGATGTCTACTGCGAAACCGAATTGAATTTTCGATATATTGTCCAATGTTTTTTAACTGGCTTCCTAATACATCAAGGTATCAATACGACATTGCCACACATATTAGTTCTCGTCATTCCTGATTATTTGATATTACACTTAAGTTTGTTGTTATACATTTACTGTGAAAATGTGGAAAGAGAAATATATGCAACGCGGCCATTAAGAGTCCACATAGTCCTGAATGTAAATGTAATTTTCGGAATGAGGTACACTGATTTGAGATGGTTGTCCTCCGGATTATTATTGAGGAAGGTTTGAAGTTTAGAAAACGACAAGGCAACCAAAAATAGCACGAGGTGTCCACTTCGACCCCCGTGCGCCCCGACTAGTAATGAGTAACCAAACAATTATGTTGTTTTATTTTTATGGCTTAAATTAATGGTATTATTAAAGCTGGCCACGTTTACAATTAATGTAGGTATGCCAGCCACATATTTGTTTATTTAAAGAGTCATTACTACATCTAGGGTCTACTATTATTAGTTGAGGGGCGACGGTGCTAATTGTACTTACCTCGGAGTTGGGCGTTGCAATACGGATTGTATACCTGTAGCGTGATCATCTGCTGACGCGTTAAGTTTTTAATGGTTTATTTGGTAATTTTTTTATTATACTGATATTTTCGACAGCGGATTAATAAATATCTCAGAATTTGTTGATAACTATAACTAAATTTCTTGTTTTTTATTTAGAATTATATTATAAAGTTAGTAATCACTTCAATTAATGTTACTTTAAAACATATTTATTATTTACTACATTGTTTCTTGTCAACATTGAAACAATGCTTTGTTTTCCAACTGTCTGCTACATAAATTAAATACATTTACGAGACCCCCTGAAAACTACTCAAGATGACAATATCGTTGATATCATGTTCCAATCGTATTGTTGCATTAACACGGTAACTAGTCTTAATTACGTAATATTGTTACACTATATCAATTTGTATGTATAAGAAATGTTGCTTAATAATAACTTGTGTATCGTAGCGTCAGTTTGTGTCATTTTATAGAACAATGACATGGATATATCGCGTTTTGAAATTTAATGGCATGGATATAACGCATTTTGATAACACATGTCATATTGTGTTTTGTTTTCATAACAAAATGCAAAATAAGATTTCAATTTTTTACTAATCTTAATTTTATGTTATTATGATATCTGAATATGACGAAAATGTTTACGACGACCCTCTGAGAGTGAAATATAAAAGTGCGTTTATCTCGAAACGCTAAAAATGAACATATCGCGTTTTGCCCTCAAACCATTCATCTTTAAAAAAAGTTTTCTGATTTAACAGTAATTGCGAATGTACAAAATATGTAGACATGTCGTCGAGTTACAATTCACACAGGTGACACAACTGGGACAAATTCCCAAAAAAGTGTTTTCGTTAGAAATTTAAATGCCCCATACACACACCAAAATGTTAAACCGTTTGAAAGTCCACATCTTGTATCCCAATGAGTCGTGTCGCAAAATTACCAAGCGTGAATCCAACGTCAAATAATTGCACAGTCACGCCGCACTCGCAGTAAAATGTATTAATATAACAATGGTGGAACATCTATTTAATTTATTTACAAAATGGCTTTGTCATGTTTTTTCTTCATGAAATCATATTCTCTCCCGTCAAAATGAGGTACGGTGTATAGCTGTTAGAATATTCGACTTTTGTAGAAAGCTGCGAGCTTTATAAAATTACAATAATTCTGCATCTTCTTTATTTCTACAAAGAATTTACAAACTACGTAAAAGAATAATGTATTCCCTGACAACGAGATATGACACGGAGCTGTCAGTTAGTGGAACGATAACCAAGCAGTGTCACTGAGCTATGATCATCGACGTTTGAAATTGCGCAAACATTATACATTATCAATTGTCGGGTATGCCTAAGATATACCTTTAGAAATTAGAAAGCTTGTTGTCCCCTGTAAAAAAACTGGCTACGCATGTGAAGTTGAACAAGGCCCCATCAAGTTACTATTTATAACAGACCAACTAAACATTGAAAGGTCATATGGAATTTTATAACTGCACTGCACACATTATGGCCGATGCAAGCCTCGATTTTGAATGTATAGGTCACCCAGGACAACAAAGACCGTGGGGCATGTTCTAACAGTGTTACAATTTGCACGAGATGAACGTTACAACTTGCCCCGACACCGTCTCGCTCACAAAACACGCGATTGCCACTTCAAATGGTCTATGTAGGATTTACAACACTGTACTCATAACCACATCTATCTACAATTAAGCAGAATAAACATGAATTACAGATACACGTACGCTTAACTAAGAGTTATGTCGAAAATAGTATATGCTACTTTAAAATGTCGCAACTCGATAGCATGTCGACGGATTCACGTGATATTACACAAGGCATGATCAAATCTATTGGTGCATGTAATGTCTGTCGCCATGTTTAATTTATTTACATTAGCAGTCTTGTCTGCAAGCACTCTGTTACAACTTACCCGTGTTACGACTAGGTCTCCCCTACTCACATTATCTTAAACGACGAAAGTCTGCCTTAGTGCGAATATGTGAAGAACATTTCTTAAGCAGCAATTGCTTTGTGCCGACGCATGCCAGATAAGCAAATTACATGTTCAGGGTTAAATAATATCCGGGTGACGTTTCTGCGCCCGCGCGAGATAGTTGTCATTATTTACCATTAAGTGCGTTTACGCTTCCCGCTTAATCTCATATTACATACGTTTTACTCATTTACTATACATTACCAATATTGTCAATAATTCGGGGATTGAAGCAGTAAAACAAGCTTTTCTACGAAACCCGGACTTTGACCGCCCAGACGTAGACATTTTAGAACTACTTAAAATCTCATTGGAACACAACGATTTTTTATTCGCATCAAACTGGTACCTTCAAATCTTTGGCACTGCAAACGATTTGCCCCCAACTATGCCAACCTTTTCATGGCCGAATGGGAAAAACAAGCACTAAAGAAATGCAACAAATTACCTTTGATTTATCTACGATATTTGGACGATATCTTTGGTATCTGAACCTACGGTGATGATGAATGTCGGGTCTTCCTGGACATTCTAAATAGCCATCAAAATTGTGTTAAACTGACACTACGATCTTTAAAGGGGAACGGTTTAATTCGAATGGACACCTTGATAGCAAGGTTTACTTTAAACCAACAGATACACATCAACTACTGTACAAAGACTCGTTCCATCCCAAACATACCTTCTCTGGTATACTCAAGTCGCAACTACTACGATTTCACAGGATATGCAACAATAAATCAAAGTTTGAGGAAGCCGTTCAACTACTTTTCCGTAGTCTGAGGCAAAGGAATTACACACCACGCGTTTTAAGGCATATTAAAAACACAACCCTAGCGGACATTAAAAATAGGAATAGGAAAGAACAAGCCGCGAAATGCCAGGTTAAAAGATGTCAAGCCTGTACGGTATTTGTAGACTTCACCCCTATTAATAACACAAAGGTGACACAACGGGGCAAAATCAACAATTGCGGTACATCCAATGTTGTGTACCTAATTACCTGCAACGCTTGTTCAGTTAGTTACGTGGGTGAGACGGGCAATCAACTCAGGATACGCCTGAATAACCATAGGTCGGACACAAGACATTACAACGACACACAAGTGGCCAGACATTTTAACGGAGCCGGTCACTTATATGCGGATTTGCGAATCACAATCTTGAAATCAGGGCCATTTTCTGACGACACCTCATTAGAAACCATCTACCGACGGAACTGTGAATCCAAATGGATTACAAGACTTAAAACTAGGCAGCCAGGAGGTTTAAATATTAGAGAGGACTCTTTTGATATTATACCTTTTGTGATTCGTTTCTCCCACCAAGGAAAGACAATTGATAAACTGGCTAAAGCTACCTATAAACTGCTTCAATCCGCTTATCCAGAAATTTACACACTTCGGTTTATAACAGCCTTTTCCAAGAACAAGAACCTTAAAGATATGCTGGTGTCCACCAAATTACAATGAACAATGAACTTCTACGGCACAATGTAGGGTGCGACTGAGCCACTGCGTGGTCCTGGGTGGGGGGTGGACGTGGTTGGCGGCGTCTTGTGGCGGCTCCTGGCCGGGGCATAGTGATGTAGTTGTTATGGGGATTAGATTGCGTGCGTGGTTCGTCGGGCTACAGCAGCGCTGGTCCGTGCGGCTTCGCGCTTGACTGTCCCTTGTGCAACTACATTATGATAGTTATTATTCTAGACATTACTTAATGTATTCTGATTCTTTGCAGGTGTACAATTGTTTAGTTGTTATGGAGTTTAGATTACGTGTGGGGTTCGTCGGGCCGGACGGTTTCGTAGGTGTTTGCCCCTTGTGCTACGGCGCTATGACATAAGTTTAGGCATACATTAATGAACTATTATTGTTATTTTACAGGTTTACCAACCAGTGGATAGTTCTATGTATTAATTATTAATGAACAACGTCACGAGGACTGTGGAGGTGCGAGGTGGCCAGCAGTAGCGGCACTGCGGGCTGAACCACAATTATCGTCGATCTTACATAAATGATATTTGTTTAATGTATATTGACATGGGAGTGTAACGGCTGCATGCACTCCTGTGCTTCCGGTATATACGCGTATTCTTGTTCAATATATATGTTATTCATGTTTAGGCAACTCATATAAATCCCCTCTTTTTTACAGGTATACCCTATATCCGAAAGGATTACACTGACTGATCAGTCATCATGAGTTTAGAGTTCACATCCGCCACCTATACTCCGTTGCCAGTGCATTAGGGTCATTGTTCATGTTCCAAAAAACCTAAATAGAGGATACTTGAACTATGTACACCCATTTCCCATACTTACTTACTTACTTACTTACTGGTGACAGCACCACATCTCTACATTTCGGATTCTTCATTATATGTATTTATATTGTTTACAAAAATATTTTGCAACGGCTGAATGCACTCCTGTGCGACTTTATTGAAATTAACGTATTCTCTTTCCGTTATAGACAGATAGTGTTATTCGCAGAGACCATGGGTAATAGGCCTACACATTTCTGTATTAAGAAACATTCTTCCCCTTTTTTGTAGGTACGAGTACGAAAGGACTAAATTGATTTTATCAGATGTCAGGGATTAGAGTTTGCATTCGCCACCGTTCGTTGCCAATGCATTACGGTCATCGTTCATGTTCCAAAATAATCCTAAATAGATGATACTTGAACTAAGTACACCCATTTCAAAAAAAATACTGACTTACTTACCTACTTAATCCACTTCATGTGAGATCACACATATGGCCGCAACCAAAGAAGCCAATGTTTCCTGCCCGATGCCAACTTCGTCACTTGGCTCCCAACTCCATCCGAGTGTTTTCATCTCCCGATCCACTGATCTCCTTTAGTCGTCCCCGTGTTTATTTTGACCAAACGTCCACCGTCTGATATATACATGTTGTGAACTTTCGTTATTCAGCTGCGTGTAGTAGCAATTTACTATATTTCCTTTATTAACAACCTCTCCACTGCCATGTCAACGTACTCTGTCTGAACCACTGGTGTCCAGATTTCACACCTCCAGCAGGCGCCTCCAGCCCGCGCCGCAGAAGTCACACCTTTGGGTGTCATTGTCAGACAATCCCAACGTCGGGTGTCACTGCCAGACAATCCCTATATAGGCCCCTGGCCAGATGCTAAAGTGCTAGAAAACAAAAGGAAATATGAAAGTAAAACAGTTAGTTGTATTAAACTAACATATAGATCAAAGCAAAGTATGTCAAATAACGTTTTGTGCCAAACATCATACATTCACTCTGTGAAATGCGTTGGTAGTCTAATTATTCTACCACCTGTCGTCACCACTAGACGTCGAGGGCGCCGAGAGCAAGAGGTCACATATCGTTGATGTTCGAGGCTCTGTTGTATGTATAGTTGTGCAGCAGCGTCTTCTGTTGGCGCAAATAAACAAATACTTACGCACCGATTGCGCTATCGCGCTTACGTTTATCCGGGTGACGTTTCTGCCGGTGCGCGATAAACGCAAAAGCATCAATGTGCGAAGAAACACAACGCATTTATAATAATAAATACCACAGTCTGTTTTTTAACTTTCTTGTGGTGATTAGTGTGAAGAGTTGCTTTAAATTCCATTTGATAAATATAAATATTACGTTTGTTTAGATCACCGTCACGGATTATGACGCACTTAAGTCACGTGATCTTCGTTTGCTATCAAAACATGATTAAGAAATGTGCTTGCCTCGAGTTAATTTAAAACAGATAACTGCTGATAGTTCTACTTGTTTCCTACATTCGGCAGTGTTCTATTAACTAACTAGTCTGTATAATTATATTGGTGTTACAACGTTATCATTCAACCGGCGTACAAGACGGAAGTGCTAACTAGTACACTATCCGTGGTTCTTTAGTTAAGGGTCTATGTACCTCCTTTGATCACGTCCATGATGTGTGTCTATACCTGTTGGACCCTTATAACTACGTAGCAACCTAAAATTCAAATACTGAGAGTCAGACATTCTTTGGCCTAATTGATAAATGTTCGAGTTTCAAAGTTAGTGAATGATTGAATGAATTATTGCCTGAATGAGTGATATGAATGCTATTAGTGAATGACTGAGTGAGTGAGTGAATTGTATCGATGTCACCGTGACATCACAATCACAAAAGGTCAACGAAACAGCGGTACCGATGAACACAGTCACGTATCTAAATTGCAATGTTCATTGAATACTTTCGACTACAGGGTCTATATAACGGCTTTTCACGGCAGACGTGAACGTGTCCACGACGTGACTTATTGTCTAACAAAAGCTCCGTGGCAGGCACAGGCAATTTATAAACCTAAAGTAACAATTGTATTATGTAGGAATTATAATGATGCTGACATTGCGTCAAATAATATGTTGATTTACCGATCATGTACATTACAGTTTCCCTGCATATGAAATAGACTGTGTGATGACGGTATTTTCTGTTCGTGAAATACCATCCTAGTATTTCCCGGTATATTGCATGACGTTTTGCAGTATTGCTGTAAAATATTTCATATTTCAGGGGTTATGCAGATACTTGGGTGCCTGACAATGACTTTTTGGAGCAATACAGGCGCCCTGTAATGTATCCAAATGAAATAACATCAAAATGGAAACTGCCTCCATTCAATCGTAAGTGAATGCTACTTTCTTTGAAATGCAAACAACTGCGAGCTTGTTGTCTCTCTAAAGACAATCAATCCTCTCGTCCCTAACAACTGCTAGAATAAGAAAATATGAGCAACTCCAATTAGTTGCCCCTTCACCTTTGCAACTCCCTGAGCTGTGTTAATTTATAGATAAAAGAGACTTAGCTAATCTCCAGCGTATAGAGAGACATGTTTAGTACGTATCCTATTAAAAACCCTCCTTTGCAGTATCACTACACAATTTACAATAACATATAATACGAGTTTTGTTTCCCATACACAAAATATTAATGTCTTCTGTTTGCTGAGCATCGGAGATAAAGAGGAAGTAAATATGGATACTAAATTACCAGATACCACTCAGTCGTTCGTTCGTTCGTTCGTTCGTTCGTTCGTTCGTTCGTTCGTTCGTTCGTTCGTTCGTTCGTTCGTTCGTTCGTTCGTTCGTTCGTTCGTTCGTTCGTTCGTTCGTTCGTTCGTTCGTTCGTTCGTTCGTTCGTTCGTTCGTTCGTTCGTTCGTTCGTTCGTTCGTTCGTTCGTTCGTTCGTTCGTTCGTTCGTTCGTTCGTTCGTTCGTTCGTTCGTTCGTTCGTTCGTTCGTTCGTTCGTTCGTTCGTTCGTTCGTTCGTTCGTTCGTTCGTTCGTTCGTTCGTTCGTTCGTTCGTTCGTTCGTTCGTTCGTTCGTTCGTTCGTTCGTTCGTTCGTTCGTTCGTTCCCTTCGTTCGTTCGTTCGTTCGTTCGTTCGTTCGTTCGTTCGT
Source organism: Ridgeia piscesae (assembly GCA_025642075.2). Taxonomy (NCBI): domain Eukaryota; kingdom Metazoa; phylum Annelida; class Polychaeta; order Sabellida; family Siboglinidae; genus Ridgeia; species Ridgeia piscesae. The sequence goes on from JAODUO010000784.1 coordinate 309,262, forward strand.
TCGTTCGTTCGTTCGTTCGTTCGTTCGTTCGTTCGTTCGTTCGTTCGTTCGTTCGTTCGTTCGTTCGTTCGTTCGTTCGTTCGTTCGTTCGTTCGTTCGTTCGTTCGTTCGTTCGTTCGTTCGTTCGTTCGTTCGTTCGTTCGTTCGTTCGTTCGTTCGTTCGTTCGTTCGTTCGTTCGTTCGTTCGTTCGTTCGTTCGTTCGTTCGTTCGTTCGTTCGTTCGTTCGTTCGTTCGTTCGTTCGTTCGTTCGTTCGTTCGTTCGTTCTTCGTTCGTTCGTTCGTTCGTTCGTTCGTTCGTTCGTTCGTTCGTTCGTTCGTTCGTTCGTTCGTTCGTTCGTTCGTTCGTTCGTTCGTTCGTTCGTTCGTTCGTTCGTTCGTTCGTTCGTTCGTTCGTTCGTTCGTTCGTTCGTTCGTTCGTTCGTTCGTTCGTTCGTTCGTTCGTTCGTTCGTTCGTTCGTTCGTTCGTTCGTTCGTTCGTTCGTTCGTTCGTTCGTTCGTTCGTTCGTTCGTTCGTTCGTTCGTTCGTTCGTTCGTTCGTTCGTTCGTTCGTTCGTTCGTTCGTTCGTTCGTTCGTTCGTTCGTTCGTTCGTTCGTTCGTTCGTTCGTTCGTTCGTTCGTTCGTTCGTTCGTTCGTTCGTTCGTTCGTTTCGTTCGTTCGTTCGTTCGTTCGTTCGTTCGTTCGTTCGTTCGTTCGTTCGTTCGTTCGTTCGTTCGTTCGTTCGTTCGTTCGTTCGTTCGTTCGTTCGTTCGTTCGTTCGTTCGTTCGTTCGTTCGTTCGTTCGTTCGTTCGTTCGTTCGTTCGTTCGTTCGTTCGTTCGTTCGTTCGTTCGTTCGTTCGTTCGTTCGTTCGTTCGTTCGTTCGTTCGTTCGTTCGTTCGTTCGTTCGTTCGTTCGTTCGTTCGTTCGTTCGTTCGTTCGTTCGTTCGTTCGTTCGTTCGTTCGTTCGTTCGTTCGTTCGTTCGTTCGTTCGTTCGTTCGTTCGTTCGTTCGTTCGTTCGTTCGTTCGTTCGTTCGTTCGTTCGTTCGTTCGTTCGTTCGTTCGTTCGTTCGTTCGTTCGTTCGTTCGTTCGTTCGTTCGTTCGTTCGTTCGTTCGTTCGTTCGTTCGTTCGTTCGTTCGTTCGTTCGTTCGTTCGTTCGTTCGTTCGTTCGTTCGTTCGTTCGTTCGTTCGTTCGTTCGTTCGTTCGTTCGTTCGTTCGTTCGTTCGTTCGTTCGTTCGTTCGTTCGTTCGTTCGTTCGTTCGTTCGTTCGTTCGTTCGTTCGTTCGTTCGTTCGTTCGTTCGTTCGTTCGTTCGTTCGTTCGTTCGTTCGTTCGTTCGTTCGTTCGTTCGTTCGTTCGTTCGTTCGTTCGTTCGTTCGTTCGTTCGTTCGTTCGTTCGTTCGTTCGTTCGTTCGTTCGTTCGTTCGTTCGTTCGTTCGTTCGTTCGTTCGTTCGTTCGTTCGTTCGTTCGTTCGTTCGTTCGTTCGTTCGTTCGTTCGTTCGTTCGTTCGTTCGTTCGTTCGTTCGTTCGTTCGTTCGTTCGTTCGTTCGTTCGTTCGTTCGTTCGTTCGTTCGTTCGTTCGTTCGTTCGTTCGTTCGTTCGTTCGTTCGTTCGTTCGTTCGTTCGTTCGTTCGTTCGTTCGTTCGTTCGTTCATTCGTTCGTTCTTCGTTCGTTCGTTCGTTCGTTCGTTCGTTCGTTCGTTCGTTCGTTCGTTCGTTCGTTCGTTCGTTCGTTCGTTCGTTCGTTCGTTCGTTCGTTCGTTCGTTCGTTCGTTCGTTCGTTCGTTCGTTCGTTCGTTCGTTCGTTCGTTCGTTCGTTCGTTCGTTCGTTCGTTCGTTCGTTCGTTCGTTCGTTCGTTCGTTCGTTCGTTCGTTCGTTCGTTCGTTCGTTCGTTCGTTCGTTCGTTCGTTCGTTCGTTCGTTCGTTCGTTCGTTCGTTCGTTCGTTCGTTCGTTCGTTCGTTCGTTCGTTCGTTCGTTCGTTCGTTCGTTCGTTCGTTCGTTCGTTCGTTCGTTCGTTCGTTCGTTCGTTCGTTCGTTCGTTCGTTCGTTCGTTCGTTCATTCGTTCGTTCGTTCGTTCGTTCGTTCGTTCGTTCGTTCGTTCGTTCGTTCGTTCAGTTCGTTCGTTCGTTGTCATTCCCTTCGTTCGTTCGTTCGTTCGTTCGTTCGTTCGTTCGTTCGTTCGTTCGTTCGTTCGTTCGTTCGTTCGTTCGTTCGTTCGTTCGTTCGTTCGTTCGTTCGTTCGTTCGTTCGTTCGTTCGTTCGTTCGTTCGTTCGTTCGTTCGTTCGTTCGTTCGTTCGTTCGTTCGTTCGTTCGTTCGTTCGTTCACGTTCGTTCGTTCGTTCGTTCGTTCGTTCGTTCGTTCGTTCCGTTCGTTCGTTCGTTCGTTCGTTCGTTCGTTCGTTCGTTCGTTCTTCGTTCGTTCGTTCGTTCGTTCGTTCGTTCGTTCGTTCGTTCGTTCGTTCGTTCGTTCGTTCGTTCGTTCGTTCGTTCGTTCGTTCGTTCGTTCGTTCGTTCGTTCGTTCGTTCGTTCGTTCGTTCATTCGTTCGTTCGTTCGTTCGTTCGTTCGTTCGTTCGTTCGTTCGTTCGTTCGTTCGTTCGTTCGTTCGTTCGTTGTCGTTCGTTCGTTCGTTCGTTCGTTCGTTCGTTCGTTCGTTCGTTCGTTCGTTCGTTCGTTCGTTCGTTCGTTCGTTCGTTCGTTCGTTCGTTCGTTCGTTCGTTCGTTCGTTCGTTCGTTCGTTCGTTCGTTCGTTCGTTCGTTCGTTCGTTCGTTCGTTCGTTCGTTCGTTCGTTCGTTCGTTCGTTCGTTCGTTCGTTCGTTCGTTCGTTCGTTCGTTCGTTCGTTCTGTTCGTTCGTTCGTTCGTTCGTTCGTTCGTTCGTTCGTTCGTTCGTTCGTTCGTTCGTTCAGTTCGTTCGTTCGTTCGTTAGTTAGTTCATTCCATTAATTAATTAATTAACTAATTAATTAATTAATTAATTCATTCATTCATTCATTCATTCATTCATTCATTCATTCATTCATTCATTCATATATTCATTCATTCATTCATTCATTCATCCACTCACTCACCCACTCATTCATTCATTCACTCTTATCACTCATTCAGTCAAACATTCATTCAATCATTCAATCATTCACTAACTTTGAATCTCGAACATTTATCAATTAGACCAAAGAATGTTCGACTCGCTGTGTTTGAATTATAGTTTGCTACGCAGTTATTGGCATATTTAAAATTCATTTCGTCCAGACAT
>JAODUO010000784.1:317500-327500 GCA_025642075.2 Ridgeia piscesae
ATATATATATATATATATATATATATATATATATATATATTAAGATTAAATCGTCCCTAGTATTCTGATCCCTGCGGTACTCCACTCAAAACTGCGACATAGATCACACAGCTCTGGACAACATCCCGCAGTGCATTACCAAGACAAGCCTCGATGAGATTCCAACCGTGGCTGAGATAGCTAGAGCAATCGCCGGCCTAAAAGATGGCAAAGCACCTGGGGAAGATGGAATTCCTGCTGAAGTATGGAAGCACGGAGGAGACAATCTGTTCAGCAGACTGCACCAACTAATCACCAATGCCTGGGTGATGGGTTCTGTATCACAAGTATGGAAGGATGCCAGCATTGTAACCATCTACAAGAAAGGTGCTCGAACAGACTGTGGGAACTATAGAGGAATCTCTCTTCTTTCCATAGCAGGCAAGATCTTCGCCAGGATCCTTCTCGACAGACTATCTACCCGCATAACACCAGAGGTAGTTCCGGAGACACAATGTGGCTTCAGAGGTAATCGGAGCACCGTAGATATGATATTTTGTCTCCGACAGCTACAAGAAAAGTGCATTGAGCAGGACCGACCACTGTACATGGTATTTGTCGACTTCAGTAAGGCGTTCGATACAGTTGGGAGGACCGGGCTATGGCAGCTACTGAGGAAGTATGGTTGCCCAGAGAAGTTCACAACTATGATCGAGGCTCTACATACCGGAATGATGGCGAATGTTAGTGTTCAAGGGGAAGTCTCGGAATAGTTCAGTGTTACAAATGGGGTCAAGCAAGGTTGTGTACTGGCCCCCATGCTCTTCTCCATCTTCCTATCAGCAATGCTCGACGAGGCTTTCCGAGACATGGGGGATGGCGTCTGCATACAGTCCAGACAGAACGTTGACCTATTCAACGTCGCACACTTCATAGCGAAGACCAAGACTACACGGATACTGATGAGAGAGCTGCTATTCGCAGATGACAGTGCACTGGTTGCCCACTCTACTGAAGAGATGCAGACAATATTGGGTGCTTTCTCCGATGCATCAAAGAAGTTCGGCCTGAAGATTAACATCAAGAAGACTGAGGAGCTGTACCAACCCAACTCTACAAGAACCCGAGAGGAGGATATCATGGTTGATGGAAACAAGCTGAACTCTGTTCTGGAATTCACCTACCTCAGAAGCACTATATCAAGTAATGGATGCATTGACGATGAAATACAGAGGAGGATGGCCAAGGCTAGTGCATCTTTCGGCCGACTACGCCAGAGACTCTGGAACAACCACCATGTGTCCATGCGGGTTAAAGGCAAGATATACCGTGCAATCGTGCTGTCCACCCTCCTATACTAGTCCGGGAGCAGAGAGGGTTGACCCTGCATGGTTGTATTAAGTTTTTTACTGTTGATTTTGGTAGCGAAGGGTCTCTATTTTCAGAAACTGCTTGATGACATGTTGTCACCCTTGAGCAATTTGAGAAATTCAAGATGGCGTCCAAGATGGCCGCCATTACATTTAAATGACCATAACTCCCTACCTGTTCATCATAGGAAGGTGATTTTTTTGTCTATACCTAGGTTTTAGGGGTCAAGTTATCCATTAGAACTATTATTAGAAGTATTATGTTAATATCGTATTACATAATGGTAATTTCCAAGATGGCTGCCAAGACGGCCACCGTAACACTAAAACTGGCATATCTCCTTAACTATTTACTCCAAATTAGTCGTGAAGGTGTCTATCACTGGGTATTTTGGAGACACATATATCTGTATCAGATCAAAGTTCATATACTGATGATGTGATCTATAAATCCAAGATGACTGCCAGTTTACAAGCACTGGTATATCTTCTATACTATTCAATCTTGGGGAAAATATGGAAAGGTAAAGGACCACAGGTGTTATATTATAATAAATGTTCTTTAGTTTTAAATCTGAATTCTCACACAGACTACCAAAAGCATATTATACAATTCATGTTTAAGGATGGCTACCACTTCACCAAATAATTTACACTGTTGTACATTGTGTTGCCCATGTGCATCGCAAAGACATGCAATCAACTATAATGTCGGGTTACAGCAACCCTGATTACAGCAGGCGCAACATATTGTGCATTTCATGTTTGCAGAGTTGCAACTACAAGCACGTGAACTGCATGGAGTACTGTGGCATCCACATTTTATTAGACGTAGTACCATCTCTGGGACTAGTTCGACTTCATCAGGGAGGGTGACTGGTTGAAAGGTCTTTAGTCATCCTTTACCCAACCATATTCAGTTGAGTCCAACTCGGGTGGATTCTGCGCTTCCTCCGCAACAACAGTGATTTTGTTTTCTGCATTTTCCGCGGCACAACTCAAGACCTCTTGGACAATGACGTTATCTGCTTCTTCGTGTGAAGTTGCCAGATCTGCCCGTGAGATGACAACTCCACCTTCACTGATTTCGATTGTCACCGGATCTGCTCCTGTTACCACTAACTTGTGATGTTGTGTGTTGTCCTCGTGAAACTTCTTATCCAGGACTAGATCAGTTGCTTCTTGTTTTTGGAAGAGGCTAGTAGAATCTTCTGCGCTGGAAGTTTACTGTTGACTTGCAAATGATGAACCCTACTGACAACAGTTGCCCTAGATCCTCTGGTAACACTCTTTGTGCTCTAATCATAGTATCTGTCAAATATCAGATACTATGGCATATTTGAAGTTCGCTATATCGTTCTTGACAGACCCAAGTTCATGATCAAGCACATCCTTAATGTCAATGTCCCGCCCACTAGCCTGTAGGACAATCACCCTTGAGTAAATCAAATTGGTATCAAATACTTTCACAGCTCCGACCTTCACATGCTTCCTTGCATGATCCATAGTAACAACCTTCTTCGTTATGGTTTCATACAGTCCCTGCGGTAACCGACGTTTGAAAACTTTCATTTGTTCAGTCCCGATTGTGACAGCATTGTGGATATTGACTTCAGTTGAACCAATCTGGCCGCTAACTACATTGACCACACCACTGGGGTGTGCGCAGAATCTAAAGGATAAATGCAAGTGTCGAGTTTTTGTCTGATTCCATCTCGGTCTCTCTTGTATTCAGCGATCCTGGCTTTTGCCTCTTTTTTGTGTGTTGTCACCACCTTGCTTTGAGTGTCCTCATCCGTCATGTCATCCAGATCAGATTCCAACCTGCTGCATGCATGCATACTAAGGGCCCATACCTTCAGCGTTTCTGGCTTAAGCGTGATGCCAACTATCCCCCCAGGATCATGCCCATAAAACATGAAGGTCGTCTCAATCATCATATCGCTCCAGATGCCATTCCATAAGCCAGCAGAATGGTGCATGACATGCTCACCCTTCATGAAGTGTGACAACACCTCTTGTGGTAGCCGTTCCATCTCACGAACGTAGCACAACCCTTATTTCGCATAGTTCACATGCCCCGCAGCAAAGAAGTATGGTAGCATTTGCTTGTAGGTTGCCAGATGAAGTGGCCAGTCACCTTCGCGCTCAGCCCGTACGAACATCATGGTGAGCAGGACAGGTTTTTATCAAGACATCGACCCAAAGTTTGGTAGTTTGACTCTAGCTGGCTTCGGTTTCGAGAATTTGCATGAGGTTACCACTGCAATGTAGTGGTTTATCCTGAATGATTCCGCGAAGTGCCTCTTTTTTCCAGTGAGCATTTTCGACACACCGCCAAACACAGAGGACATTATATCTGACAGACCGGTATCAGCCTTCAGTGTTCCGATAAATCCAATGAAGCTCATTAGAGAGTGCATCCATCCCAACCGTAGAATAACATTTGAGAACTTTTCTGGATAAATCCACTGAACTTCTACAGCGACCCTGTACACCTGCAGATCACAAGTAAAAACTACGAACTGATACAGATAGATGTGTCTCCAAAATGCCCAGTGATAGATACCTTTACGACTAATTTGGAGTAAATAGTTAAGGAGATATGCCAGTTTTAGTGTTACGGCGGCCATCTTGGCAGCCATCTTGGAAATTACCATTATGTAATACGATACTAACATAATACTTAGTTCTAATGGATAACTTGACCCCAAAAACCTAGTACGGAGAAAAAAATCACCTTCCTATGGTGAACAGGTAGGGAGTAATGGTCATTTACATGTAATGGCGGCCATCTTGGATGCCATCTTGAATTTCTCAAATTGCTCAAGGGTGACAACATGTCATCAAGCAGTTTCTGAAAATAGAGACCCTTCGCTATCAAAATCAACACTAACAAAACTTAATACAACAATGCAAGGTTAAGGGGAAAATGGCAGTTGGCTCCCAGACTATACGGAGCCGAGGCCTGGACAGTGTATAGACAACAGGTGAAACAAGTTGCATGCTTTCATGATGCGACATCTGCATTCGATCATGAGGATAACCAGGATGGACAAAGTGACACACATGGACATACTCGAACGGACAGGGCTGCCATCTATGGAAGATCTTCTGATCAGAAAGAATCTCCGGTGAACTGGACACCTCACGAGGATGTCTCCAGACAGGCTACCAAAGCAGGTTCTCTACTCTCAACTGTCTTCTGGTCACAGAAAGAGAGGACGCCCTCGTCTCCGGTTCAAGGATACCATCAAGAGAAACCTGAAGCTGAGAGATATAAAGACCGACTCATGGACATCACTCTCACAGCAGAGAGATAAATGGAGAGCAACAGTCAATTGATTGAAGCAGCCTTTGTCGCATCGCGACCGACAGCATGATGATAATCCTACGCGCCATGGGCCTTTCGTTTAAGTGGTAATATTTGATGTGTCACTTTGTCAAAGGCATTTTTATAATCTAGGTAGATTATATCTACTGGTGATCCCTCATCTACCCACTTTGTGATATCTTCCAAAAAACATAACATGACCTCGTTTTCAGAAACACATGTTGACATGGGTTTATCAAATTATTTTTAACAAACAAATCAACCAAGTGGTCTTTAATATTAGTTTTTCTAATAGTTTGCAAATCACCGATGTTAAACTCACTGGTTTATAGTTCTCCAACTTGTTTGTCGAACCTTTTTAAAATAAAGGTAAGGTGTTTGCTTCTTTCCATTCTAACGGAATTATACCGTCTCTAAAGACAAATTGAACACTGTTGCAAGCAGTATGCTGATTTGTTCTACAATTTCCAGTAGTAAATCATTTTCTTAGCTACCATTTTGGGGGTTACACTTAGTTGTCCTAGTCTGACTCTCTCCCTTCGAACTTAGTCTCTGGTACTGGTAATATACTAATAAAAATAAAACACCGAACTAAAGTACTCATTTAGGTTTTCTGCCATTAAGAATCTCTCTGTTATTATGTTTTCATCACTACCTTCTAGAGGATCGACCTTATCCTGAACTTTCTGTTTACTTCGAACATACGCATAAAAACTCTTGCTGTCATGTTTTACATTAAAAATCAATTTTTTGTTCATAGCTTCTTTTTGAATTTATAATTTCAGCTGTAGCTTGGTTAAGTACTTCTTTATCAATGGTATAATCCTTTTCACTTCCAGTATGTCTATATGTCTTCCATATCATTCGCTTGTACTTTTTCTAATGGCTTCTTTCGATAAGTGTTTCTTTTTTTGACCGTTTCCCCTTTTTTCAAGGGGACAAATTTATCGACGATGCAGTCAATTTCACTCTTTAGGATATTCCAGCATTCTGTTGCTGTCTTATTCTTCAGTGTGTTATTCCAGTCTATCTTTACATAATGATATATTTAAGGTGATACAAACTATTTATCTTTGCAAGAATGATATATTTAAGGTGATACAAACTATTTATCTTTGCAAGAATGATATATTTAAGGTGATACAAACTATTTATCTTTGCAAGAGTGATATATTTAAGATGATACAAACTATTTATCTTTGCAAGAATGATATATTTAAGATGATACAAACTATTTATCTTTGCAAGAATGATATATTTAAGGTGATACAAACTATTTATCTTTGCAAGAATGATATATTTAAGGTGATACAAACTATTTATCTTTGCAAGAATGATATATTTAAGGTGATACAAACTATTTATCTTTGCAAGAATGATATATTTAAGATGATACAAACTATTTATCTTTGCAAGAATGATATATTTAAGATGATACAAACTATTTATCTTTGCAAGAATGATATATTTAAGATGATACAAACTATTTATCTTTGCAAGAATGATATATTTAAGGTGATACAAACTATTTATCTTTGCAAGAATGATATATTTAAGGTGATACAAACTATTTATCTTTGCAAGAATGATATATTTAAGGTGATACAAACTATTTATCTTTGCAAGAGTGATACATTTATGATACAAACTGTTACGTTTGGCGACACTTGTAGGACCTTCCTCTCGGTGTCATGGATAACATCTATGAGTGGATCAGTAAGTATGGCCAACGACTCGACGAAGTGGACGAGGTGCTGTCAGGCAACCGCATCTGGATTGAGCGCACCAAAGACGTTGGCGTAATTTCAGCCGAAGATGCTATCAACTATGGCTTTAGGTGACATATATTATTTTAATTCGGATTTAATTAGGTCTATGTGGTATCTTACTGTGCTGCCTACTGCAAAGCTGTTGGCCGTTTTATCTCACGTTTTTGATGAATGCGAATTAATTGTAGAGGATAAAGCGCTCTGAGCAATCCTGGTGATTGGATGCTGCGCTATATAAGAACTTACCGTTACTTTTTTTTATAAGGATTATGAACGTATTTCCTTTTTCGTGATGGGGCATTATAACTATTTGCTGTCTTGGTTGGTGTGGCAACAAGAGTAAGCTAAGTTGCAATGCGCAGATCAAAAATACATTGTTGTTGATAGTGATGTGAAACTATTAGACTAACACAAAGAGTTGGTTGTAATTTATAGTGGTGTCACTGTAAGAATAACAATAAGACTATGGTATTGATGAGTGTGATGCAAAACTGTGAGAATAATATAGACGATAGTACATTGTTGTTGACACAGTGATATCATGCTGTATGGTTCTGGCATCAGGTGTAGTTGTTATTGATAGTGGTGTCGTGCAGCAGCATGGGTCTAGCATCAAGAATAGTTGTTGTTGACAGTGTTGTCATGCTGCGTGGGTCTGGCATCAAGTGTAGTTGTTGTTGACAGTTGTGTCATGCCGCGTGGGTCTGGCTTATCAGGCGTAGTTGTTGTTGACAGTGTTGTCATGCCGCATGGGTCTGGCATCAGGTGTAATTGTTGTTGACAGTTGTGTCATGCCGCGTGGGTCTGGCTTATCACGCGTAGTTGTTGTTGACAGTGATGTCATGCTGCGTGTGTCTGGCATCAAGTGTAGTTGTTGTTGACAGTGATGTCATGCTGCGTGGGTCTGGCATCAGGCGCCGTTGTTGTTGACAGTGGTGTCATGCTGCGTGGGTCTGGCATCAAGTGTAGTTGTTGTTGACAGTGGTGTCATGCTGCGTGGGTCTGGCATCAAGTGTAGTTGTTGTTGACAGTGGTGTCATGCTGCGTGGGTCTGGCATCAAGTGTAGTTGTTGTTGACAGTGGTGTCATGCTGCGTGGGTCTGGCATCAAGTGTAGTTGTTGTTGACAGTAGTGTCATGCTGCGTGGGTCTGGCATCAAGTGCAGTTTTTGTTGACAGTGGTGTTATGCTGCTTGGTGTAGTTGTTGTTGACAGTGGTGTCATGCTGCGTGGGTCTGGCATCAAGTGTAGTTGTTGTTGACAGTGGTGTCATGCTGCGTGGGTCTGGCATCAAGTGTTTTTGTTGACAGTGGTGTCATGCTGCGTGGGTCTGGCATCAGGCGCCGTTGTTGTTGACAGTGGCGTCATGCTGCGTGGGTCTGGCATCACGCGCGGTTGTTGTTGACAGTGGTGTCATGCTGCGTGGGTCTGGCATCAAGGGTAGTTGTTGTTGACAGTGGTGTTATGCTGCGTGGGTCTGGCATCAAGTGTAGTTGTTGTTGACAGTGGTGTGATGATGCGTGGGTCTGGCATCAAGTGTAGTTGTTGTTGACAGTGGTGTCATGCTGCGTGGGTCTGGCATCAAGTGTAGTTTTTGTTGACAGTGGTGTCATGCTGCGTGGGTCTGGCATCAGGCGCCGTTGTTGTTGACAGTGGCGTCATGCTGCGTGGGTCTGGCATCACGCGCGGTTGTTGTTGACAGTGGTGTCATGCTGCGTGGGTCTGGCATCAAGGGTAGTTGTTGTTGACAGTGGTGTTATGCTGCGTGGGTCTGGCATCAAGTGTAGTTGTTGTTGACAGTGGTGTGATGATGCGTGGGTCTGGCATCAAGTGTAGTTGTTGTTGACAGTGGTGTCATGCTGCGTGGGTCTGGCATCAAGTGGGATCTCAGGAAAATGCAGCCATATGATGCATATGACAAGGTTGAGTTTGATATTCCAATTGGAAAGAAAGGGGATTGCTACGACAGGTAGGATTTAATTGTATTGAAAAACTACTTAATTGCAACCATAATATGGCAGTTACATTTTTGCAGGGGTTGATTTTCTGAAGAACTGGAAGTGTTATTTTGCTTGTTGATTCATGAACTAATTATTTAATGATGGTACCAACATATGGCATCCGTTCTGTTAGAATAAGTTACGCGTACGCGGTGTGTGTGAGAGGGAGAGGCACAGGCAGGATGGGGAGAGAAAGCGATGGAGAGGGAGAAGTGGCGAAAGAGAAGGAGAATGAGAGGGAGAGAAAGAGAAAGAGAGGGAGAAGGAGAGGGACAGGGACAGGGAGACGGAGAGGCCTGCCAGACTGACGGTCGGACGGTGAACGAGAGAGCAAGAGGGAGAGAGAGGAATGGGTGGATAGAGCAGAACAGAGGCAGAGGCAGAGGCAGAGGCAGAGGCAGAGGCAGAGGCAGAGGCAGAGGCAGAGGCAGAGGCAGAGGCAGAGGCAGAGGCAGAGGCAGAGGCAGAGGCAGAGGCAGAGGCAGAGGCAGAGGCAGAGGCAGAGGCAGAGGCAGAGGCAGAGCAGAGCAGAGCAGAGGCAGAGGCAGAGGCAGAGGCAGAGGCAGAGGCAGGAGGCAGAGGCAGAGACAGAGACAGAGACAGAGACAGAGACAGAGACAGAGACAGAGACAGAGACAGAGACAGAGACAGAGACAGAGGCAGAGGCAGAGGCAGAGGCAGAGGCAGAGGCAGAGACAGAGACAGAGCAGACAGAGCAGAGGCAGAGGCAGAGGCAGACAGAGCAGAGCAGAGCAGAGGCAGAGGCAGAGGCAGAGGAGACAGAGCAGAGGCAGAGAGCAGAGCAGAGCAGAGGAAGCAGAGAGCAGAGGCAGAGGCAGAGCAGAGGCAGAGGCAGAGGCAGAGGCAGAGAGCAGAGGCAGAGCAGAGGCAGAGGCAGAGGCAGAGGCAGAGGCAGAGGCAGAGGCAGAGGCAGAGGCAGAGGAGACAGAGGCAGACAGAGCAGAGGCAGAGGCAGAGGCAGAGGCAGAGGCAGAGCAGAGAGCAGAGGCAGAGGCAGAGGCAGAGGCAGAGGCAGAGGCAGAGGCAGAGGCAGAGCAGAGCAGAGCAGAGCAGAGGCAGAGGCGACAGGGAGAGCAGAGCAGAGCAGAGCAGAGCAGAGGCAGAGCAGAGGCAGAGGCAGAGGCAGAGCAGAGCAGAGGCAGAGGCAGAAAGAGCAGAGGCAGAGGCAGAGGCAGAGGCAGAGGCAGAGCAGAGCAGAGCAGGCAGAGCAGAGCAGAGGCAGAGGCAGAGGCAGAGGCAGAGCAGAGGACAGAGGCAGAGGCAGAGGCAGAGGCAGAGGCAGAGGCAGAGGCAGAGGCAGAGGCAGAGGCAGAGGCAGAGGCAGAGGCAGAGGCAGAGGCAGAGGCAGAGGCAGAAGGGCAGAGGCAGAGGCAGGGGAGGCAGAGGCAGGGAGGCAGAGGCAGAGGCAGAGGCAGAGGCAGAGCAGAGCAGAGGCAGGAGGCAGAGGCAGAGGCGAGAGGCAGAGGCAGAGGCAGAGGCAGAGGCAGGCAGAGGCAGAGGCAGAGGCAGAGGCAGAGGCAGAGCAGAG
>JAODUO010000784.1:330000-335000 GCA_025642075.2 Ridgeia piscesae
TTACACCGTACAGCCATACAGCAGTCGTGCAAATAATCTTGTACGTATGTGGATATGGTCAGATACCTGATCCGCATGGAGGAGATGAGACAGAGTGTCCGTATCGTCGAGCAGTGCATCAATCAGATGCCGCCAGGTGACATTAAAGTGGACGACCATAAAGTGGCGCCTCCGAAACGTGCTGATATGAAGGTAAGTTTACACATTTGAATGGAGCCTTAAATCAACTGCAACCAAGTGCCAACAGTTTACTTGAATATTGAATAACCTTGTAGAAAACATATAATTTAACTGCACATACAGCATCATTGTGACATCGCCAGGTCCTACTCCTCCCAGTTTATATGTCACCAAACTCAGAATATTGCAATACTTTGCGTCGGCCAATTTATTTTAATTAGCGTGTACATTTAGAATGAATGGTTATGGTTAACGGACAAACTTCAATTTCGCCGTTATAACTATAGTTTTGCCAACATTGTATACGTCAGATGTATAGTTCTATCATTCAACATCATCCCAGGCATATTTCTATTATGGAAATATTGTGTTTTGGGGACTTTTGAAATCAAAAATTAGTCCATCGTGGGACAGTTGACACCGCTGTGGCAATGCGTTATCGCCGTGAGCGACACAGCAGCATATGTCGTTGCAAACCGGGTTGCTCGTTGGGCTTCAAAAGTGTCCTAATACGCAACATTGTCTCAATATAGATATACCTCGGACGACGTTGAGTGATGGAACTAACGAAATTAAAAATACAATTTTGCACTTCAGTTTACGCATTGATCCGGTTGTTGCATTTCTGTGTACTTCAATTTACACATTGATCCAGTTGTTGCACTTCAGTTTACACATTGATCCAGTTGTTGCCCTTCAATTTACACAATGATCCAGTTGTTGCACTTCTGTTTACATATTGATCCAGTTGTTGCCCTTCAATTTACACAATGATCCAGTTGTTGCACTTCTGTTTACATATTGATCCAGTTGTTGTACTTCAGTTTAAATATTGATCCAATTGTTGCACTTCAGTGCATTAATGGGGTTCCACAAATCCACGTTAGTCGCTAGAGGCGCCAATACGCAACCAGACCCTAGTTGCGTATCAGCGCCTCTAGCGACTAAAGTGGATTTGTTTGTATGTTTTGCTGAACGCTTGTTTAAATCATCCTGAATTAGCCATTGACCGTGCAGGCGCATAGCCAGCGATAGCTTGTATGTGTGGACATGCCGTATATAATAGACAGAACAGCATGCCGTATGTGTGGTCAATAGATAGAACAGCCAAAACAACGCCATCTTGGCACTGAATTCTGTTCAACGTCCCGCGACGTTTCATCGACTGTAAATGTACATTAATGTAGACATTATGCTTTCATATTGACGGACATGTTATACGATATCAATATTAGATATGTATGAAGACGTAGCAGTCTAGTGTGATGTATACGGCGAGCTGTATATGATTTTAAATATCCTTTACGGCACCGAGCCAGCATCATTTTCGCAGCCCTCTCGTCATAGCTTATCATTTATTGCGTGTTTCCGAACCAAATTTCAGGGGATAACATCCCTCATTCCCGCCTCTACGCTGGTTAAGTCATTTCGCGCTCAATTCTTTTTAAAATAGTGGGATCCAAGCGGAACAAAAAACCAGCAGATTTCATTGGGTTATAGATTTAGTTCATGTACGGTATCAATTCAAATTCTTGATTTCGCCGCAATGTTTCTTTACATACAAAGAGCTTACATCAAAAGTAATCAAACAATACAACAATGTTCACCAAGAAATTTGACAGGAACAATCCAATGTTCGCCTCCCGTAATCATCGCAACCTCTTTAAAAAAGGCGCATCTCTTGAAATCTTCGCATAGGATTGCTATCGAATTAACATCAAATTCGCAGGTGTGACAGTCCATCACGAAAAAAACCAGTATGTTTAGTAAGAAAGAAGGACGAAGTCATTTTCCGTCCTTATGCCCACCAATCACCTCGCTGTTATTCGGGCGCTATCTTCACGTAACGCCACGCAACACTTCCGAAATCCTCGTTCGACTGGACACGTCACATCCGTCGATCTCTTCACACCCAGTAATATTAATAACAGCGACATCAAAAACGGCAGCAACACGAGAAGACATCGCCACCAATGTTCCATCTATATTTCGACAAGTCGATAAGATGATACATTAAGCGCAACCTCGGCTCACCATTTTGCTGCAAGCCGATTTGTTGTTAACAGCGGGAGTTAAATGTTATATTTGTTTAATATTGGTATACCGCAAACATGCCCAATGCACCGCAATCTTGTGTATGGTGTGAAAGCCTTTTACGTGATCAGACTGTGGTCACTATAGCCAGACTTATGCACCACAGATCTTTTACTAAATAAGTATAACTGTTTAAACTTCCATACAGTCGAGCTGTCAGTTTCTTCTCTGTTCCAGCCCTCTCTCCCTTCCTTCACCCTCTCCCACGCTCCGTCTGCCTTCCTCTCTCCAACTTTCCATACCTTCTTCAACCTCCTTACTTCTCTCCCACCCCCAGTTCTCCCGTAGGTCCGTGTTTTGAATGAGGACACGGCTTATTTATTGAATATCATGTAAATATTACAGAACTCGATGGAGGCTCTTATACATCATTTCAAGTTGTACACAGAGGGTTACCAAGTGCCGCCTGGCGAAACCTACACAGCAATTGAGGGGCCGAAGGTAAGTTTAAAATGCAAACTGTTATGTTTTCAACTTTATTTTTGGGTCTTTTTTGATATTTCAATACTTCAGATACAATTTAAACATAATTAATCCCAGCTAAAAGAAAACCTAAGACATTCACATATGTTACGCTAGTGCTTGCATTTTAACGCATATCATCAATCATTTAACAATTCTTACCAAGGTGATTCAACATACAGTATTACAATAATTTTTCACAGCAAACGTCATTGTTGATTTTCACAGAAATACTCCCATTTTTCTTCATGGTATTCGAACAAGTGGTTTTTTTTCTAAAAATTACTTTGAACAACAATTTCAAGCGATCTATGCTGGGGCGCAAGCACTCTGTGCACTACTAAAAGAACTACTGCCGCCTGCGCGTAATACATCTCAGAAGATTTGGCATCGCAAAAGAGATCATGATGTGGTTCTATCATGCAATCATTGAAAGCGTCACTTAGCTATCTCAAACGTAAGGAACATGATTAAGTCCATCTTCAAATACTTTATATATATTTGTTTGTATTATACCGCCCTAAAGGTTACTCTCATAAATTCGTGCATACATAAACTAACCAGTGCTCTATATGCAATCAATAGCCTTTAATACAACCTATTACACTCTAGTTTACCGCTACTTGACATACGGAATCATTTCGTGGGGATCCACATATAAATCCCATTTTACAAAAGTATTCATTATACAAAAGAAAACCATTTGTTCCATACTGAAAACAAATTACATGGAACACTCTCATGCCCTTTCTATATGCCTTCACTTATTAAAATTGATGATATATACGAACTTGAAGTTGGAATATTTATGAATAGTTTTGTCCATGGGAGTCTACCATATTTGTTATGCGATTTGTTCACATTTGCCCACAATATACACATCTATCAAACCAGACAAATATCACAAATACGCCTTTTCATTAGATCTACTACCAGATCCTCATACAGTTTGCTATGCAAAGGTCCGGTGATTTGGAACGCAATTACAACCTGCATTCAGCAGTCACATAGCGTAAAACGTTTTGTGTTATCATTAAAATCAATTGTGGTAAGAGGGTATGAAGATCTGGCTCAACCTTAATTCCATTTTGAAGCACATGTAACCTATCCTTACTTACTTTAAATCACACATTATTATGAAATAATTATTCACACTGGTTCAGATTGTAATTGCGGTTGGTGTAACCTTACATCTGCACTATTTTTAATGAGTTATTACTATACATTTCTGTTGTGACGTCAAATCGGGATTAAATTGGAAATGTAATTCTTATTCAACACGCTAAATTATTATTATATAGTTTATACAATTATTGCTGGGTTGACAGCGGCCAGTTTCTTCTTTTGAAGCATTCATCATATTGTATTATCCTCATATTATATTACTGGCTACAGCCTTAATTGGCTCGTTGTCAACCTGGAATCGTGAACTATATATTTTACTGTCACATTTGCTGAATATGTTTATTTGTATGATGTACGCGATTCCGAAAATAAATTACTTACTTACTCCTCACGTCTAACAATCGCACGAAGAGAAACAATGGCTAGAAGCAGCTGTCAAGGGCGCATCCAAAACCACTAAGCGCTAGTTACCATCCATAGGGTCAATTTAGCATGCTCGCTGCGCCGAATTCCAAGACTATTGTGCGGCACCCAACCGACAACCTCTTTGAGAATTTTCCCTCTCTCAAGGGTTTAAGAATTAATTATTCAATTCGTAAATAAGAAGATGCACCAAGTCAAGAAAAGATGCATTAAGTCAAGACAATCTGATAGTTTGTATATATAGATAGTGCAACACTTGAGTGGCGAGGTGCTGTCAGCCGTTAAATAAGTTTTTCTTGTCAACATTCCATTTTTTACAATATATTTACTAATTTATATTACTGTGCTGTTAGTACAATTTGCTGTCTTATTTGCATAAGACAAATTGCTTTAATTGGCATCTCGTTTATATTGCATTCAGGGTGAGTTTGGCGTATACCTGGTGTCGGACGGCACTTCCAAACCGTACAGGTGCAAAATCAAGGCTCCTGGATTTTCACACCTAGTGAGTAAATCATTTCATCCTGTTGGCCGTCACAGTGTCTCGAAAAGGATAACAACTTATTTGAATAAGTAAGGCATAGGACACTTTTAAACAAACAAGAAATTAGCAAACACTGTTGACTGCTGACTACCTTAAATGAATGCATATTTTGTTTGAATGATTACTAACGCTGACAAAAAACACTCGCGATCGTTCGAATTCTGCATAATTA
>JAODUO010000784.1:337500-374560 GCA_025642075.2 Ridgeia piscesae
TAAAGAACTTAACATATTAGCTGACTGGTTTTCTGGAAATAAGCTATCCCTAAATGTTTCCAAGTCTAAATTCATGTTATTCTGTAAATCCCAATCCCTATTCCCTTCCATAATGAAGAATTTTCTATAACATTGTTACTAACAATGTCTAACAGTAACATAGTTAAACAGCGTATAACATTTCTTGGACTTCTTGTAGATGAAACACTTGACTGGCAAGAATACACAAATTAATGGTTGCTTGGTTGCTTGGTTGCTTGGTTGCTTGGTTGCTTGGTTGCTTGGTTGCTTGGTTGCTTGGTTGCTTGGTTGCTTGTTGCTTGTTGCTTGGTTGCTTGGTTGCTTGGTTGCTTGGTTGCTTGGTTGCTTGGTTGCTTGGTTGCTTGGTTGCTTGGTTGCTTGGTTGCTTGGTTGCTTGGTTGCTTGGTTGCTTGGTTGCTTGGTTGCTTCGTTGCTTCGTTGCTTCGTTGCTTCGTTGCTTCGTTGCTTCGGTTGCTTGGTTGCTTCGTTGCTTCGTTGCTTGGTTGCTTGTTGCTGGTTGCTTGTTGCTTGGTTGCTTCGTTGCTTGGTTACTTGGTTACTTGTTTACGTTTTTTACTTGGTTATTTGGTACTTGGTTACTTGGTTATTTGGTTACTTGGTTACATAGTTATTTGGTTGCTTGGTTGCTTGGCTACTTTGTTGCTTGGTTACTTGGTTACTTGGTTACTTGGTTACTTGGTTATTTGGTTACTTGGTTACTTGGTTACTTGGTTACTTGGTTACTTGGTTACTTGGTTACTTGGTTACTTGGTTCTTCGTTGCTTGGATACTTGGTTGCTTGGTTACAAGGTTGCTTGGTTACTTGGTTGATTGGTTACTTGGGTGCTTGGTTACTTGTTTGCTTGGATACTTGGTTACTTGGTAACATCGTTGCTTGTTTATTTGTTTGCTTTGTTACTTGGTTGCTTGGTTACATGTTTGCATGGTTACTTATTTGTTTGGTTACTTGGTTGCTTGGTAACTAGGTTGATTGGTTACTTGGTTACTTGGCTACTTGGTTGCTTGGTTACTTGGTTTCTTGTTTACTTGGTTGCTTGGTTACTTCGTTGCTCGGTTGCTTGGTTGAATGGTTAATTGATTGTTTTCTGTCTTGGTTGCTTGGTTACTTTGTTACTTTGTTACTTGTACACTTTGTTACGTGGTTACTTGGTTACGTGGTTTCTTTGTTATTTCGTTGCTTTGTTACTTGGATGCTTGGTTATTTGGTTGTTTGATTACTTGGTTACTAGGTTTCTTGGTTACTTGGTTGCTTGGTGGCATGGTTGTTTGGTTGCTTGGTTGGTTGGTTGGTTGCTTGGTTGCTTGGTTGCTTGGTTGCTTCGTTGCTTCGTTACTTGGTTGCTTCGTCGCTTGATTACTTGGGTGCTTGGTTGCTTGGTTTCTTGGTTGCTTGTTGCTTTGTTGCTTTGTTGCTTGGTTGCTTGGTTGCTTGGTTGCTTGGTTGCTTGGTTGCTTGGTTGCTTGGTTGCTTGGTTGCTTGGTTGCTTGGTTGCTTGGTTGCTTGGTTGCTTGGTTGCTTGGTTGCTTGGTTGCTGGTGCTTGGTTGTGGTGCTTGGTTGCTTGGTTGCTTGGTTGCTTGGTTGCTTGGTTGCTTGGTTGCTTGGTTGCTTGGTTGCTTGGTTGCTTGGTTGCTTGGTTGCTTGGTTGCTTGGTTGCTTGGTTGCTTGGTTGCTTGGTTGCTTGGTTGCTTGTTGTGTTGCTGTTGCTTGTGTTGGTTGCTTGGTTGCTTGTTGCTTGGTTGCTGGTTGCTTGTTGCTTGGTTGCTGGTTGCTTGGTTGCTTGGTTGCTTGGTTGTTGGTTCTTGGTTCTTGGTTGCTTGGTTCTTGGTTGTTGGTTCTTGGTTGCTTGGTGCTTGGTTGCTTGGTTGTGGTTGCTTGGTTCTTGGTTGTTGGTTGCTTGTTGTTGGTTGCTTGGTTGCTTGGTTGCTTGGTTGCTTGGTTTGGTTGCTTGTTCTTGGTTCTTGGTTGCTTGGTTCTGGTTCTTGGTTCTTGGTTGCTTGGTTCTTGGTTTGTTGTGGTTCTTGGTTCTTGGTTTGTTCTTGGTTCTTTTTTGGTCTGGTTCTTGGTTCTTGGTCTTGGTTTTGTCTTGTTATTTTCTTGGTTCTTGGTTCTTGGTCTGGTTTGGTGCTTGGTTGGTTGCTTATTTTGGTGCTGGTTCTGTTCTTGGTACTTTGTCTTGGTTCTTGGTTGATTGGTCTTGGTTACTGTGCTGTTACTTGGTGTGGTGCTTGGTGTGGTTGCTTGTTGCTTGGTGCTTGGTTTTGGTTCTTGGTGTGGTTTGTTGTGGTTACTTGTTGTTATTGTTGCGGTTACTTGGTCTTGGTTACTTGGTTTGTCATGTTATTTGTTGCTTGGTTACTGGTTCTTGGTTGGTCTTGGTTACTTTATGTTACTGGTTACTTGGTTACTTGTCTTGGTTATTGTACTTGGTTACTTGTACTTGGTTACTTGGTTACTGGTACTGTATGTGTTGTTCGGTTGTATACTTGGCTGGTTACGGTTCTTGTCTTGGTTTTTGGTTGCTTGGTTGCTTGGTTGCTTGGTTGCTTGGTTGCTTGGTTGCTTGTTGCTTTGTTGCTTGGTTGCTTGGTTGCTTGGTTGCTTGGTTGCTTGGTTGCTTGGTTGCTTGGTTGCTTGGTTGCTTGGTTTGGTTCTTGGTTGCTTGGTTGCTTGGTTGCTTGGTTGCTTGGTTGCTTGGTTGCTTGGTTGCTTGGTTGCTTGGTTGCTTGGTTGCTTGGTTGCTTGGTTGCTTGGTTGCTTGGTTGCTTGGTTGCTTGGTTGCTTGGTTGCTGGTTGCTTGGTTGCTTGGTTGCTTGGTTGCTTGGTTGCTGGTTGCTTGGTTGCTTGGTTGCTTGGTTGCTTGGTTGCTTGGTTGCTTGGTTGCTGGTGCTTGGTTGCTTGGTTGCTTGGTTGCTTGGTTGCTTGGTTGCTTGGTTGCTTGGTTGCTTGGTTGCTTGGTTGCTTGGTTGCTTGGTTGCTTGGTTGCTTGGTTACTGGTTGACTTGGTTGCTTGGTTGCTTGGTTACTTGGTTGCTTGGTTAATTGGTTGCTTGGTTGCTTGGTTACTTGGTTGCTTGGTTACTTGGTTGCTTTGTTGCTTTGTTGCTTGGTTGCTTGGTTACATTGATTGGTTACTTGGTTGCTTGGTTGCTTGGTTACTTGGTTAGGTTGTTGGTTACTTGTTACTTTGTTACTTGGTTGCTTGGTTGCTTGGTTTCTTGTTGCTTTTTGGTTGCTTGGTTACTTGGTTGCTTGGTTACTTGGTTGCTAGGTTCTTGTTGCTTGGTTGCTTGGTTGCTTGGTTGCTTGGTTACTTGGTTGCTTGGTTGCTTGGTTACTTGGTTGCTTGGTTGCTTGGTTATTTGGTTGCTTGGTTACTTGGTTACTTGGTTCTTGGTTGCTTGGATACTTGGTTACTGTTTGGTTACTTGGTTGCTTGGTTGTTTGGTTACTTGGTTGCTTGGTTACTTGGTTGCTTGGTTGCTTTGGTCTTGGTTATTTGGTTGCTTGGTTGCTTGGTTGCTTGGTTACTTGGTTGCTTGGTTACTTGGTTGCTTGGTTGCTTGGTTGCTTGGTTGCTTGGTTGCTTGGTTGCTTGGTTACTTGGTTGCTTGGTTACTTGGTTGCTTGGTTACTTGGTTGCTTGGTAACTTCGTTGCAAGGATACTTGTTTGCTTGTTTACTAGGTTGCTTGGTTGCTTGGTTGCTTGGTTGCATGGTTAATTTATTGTTTAACTGCTTGGTTGCTTGGTTACTTCTTTATTTGGTTACCTGGTTACTTGGTTACTTGGATACTTTGTTACTTGGTTATGTGGTTACTTGGTTACTTGGTTACATGGTTATTTCATTGCTTGGTTACTTGGTTGCTTGGATACATGGTTGCCTAATTACTTGGTTGCATGGTTACACGGTTGCTTGTTTACTTGGTTGCTTGGTTGCTTGGTTGATTTGTTGCTTTGTTGCTTTGTTGCTTTGTTGCTTTGTTTCTTTGTTGCTTTGTTGCTTGGTTGCCTGGGTACATGTTTGCATGGTTACATATTTGTATGGTTACTTTGTTGCTTGGTAACTAGGTTGATTGGTTACTTGGTTACTTGGTTGCTTGGTTGCTTGGTTGCTTGGTTGCTTGGTTGCTTGGTTATTTGTTTGCTTCGTTATTTGTTTGCTTGGTTACTTGGTTGCTTGGTAACTTCATTGCAAGGATACTTGTTTGCTTGTTTACTAGGTTGCTTGGTTGCTTGGTTGCTTGGTTGCTTGGTTGCTTGGTTGCTTGGTTGCTTGGTTACTTGGTTGCTTGGTTGCTTGGTTGCTTGGTTGCTTGGTTGCTTGGTTGCTTGGTTGCTTTGGTTGCTTTGTTGCTTGGATGCTTGGATACTTGGTACTTGGTTTTTTGGTTACTTGGTTACTTGGTTATTTGGTTGCTTGGATACTTGGTTGCTTTGTTACTTGTTTGCTTGGTTACTTGGTTACTTGGTTATTTGGTAACATCTTTGCTTGGATACTTGATTATTTGGTTGCTTGGTTACCAGGTTTCTTGGTTACTTGGTTGCTTGGTTACTTCGTTGCCTGGTTACTTGGTTGCATGATTACATTTTTCTTGTTTACTTGGTTGCTTGATTACTTAGTTGCTTGGTTACTTGTTTGCTTGGATACTTGGTTACTTGATTACTTGGTTACATGGTTACTTGGTTACTTGGTTACTTGGTTACTTGGTTACTTGGTTACTTGGTTACTTGGTTACTTGGTTACTTGTTTGCTTGGATACTTGGTTACTTGATTACTTGGTTACATGGTTACTTGGTTACTTGGTTACTTGGTTACTTGGTTACTTGGTTACTTGGTTACTTGGTTACTTGGTTCTTCGTTGCTTGGATACTTGGTTGCTTGGTTACAAGGTTGCTTGGTTACTTGGTGGATTGGTTACTTGGGTGCTTATTTACTTGTTTGCTTGGATACTTCGTTACTTGGTAAAATCGTTGCTTGTTTATTTGGTTGCTTTGTTATTTGTTTGCTTGTTTGCTTGGTTGCTAGGTTACATGTTTGCATGGTTACTTATTTGCTTGTTTACTAGGTTGCTTGATTGTTTGGTTACAAGGTTAACTGATTGTTTAGTTGTTTGGTTACATGGTTACTTGGACACTTTGTTACTTGGTTACTTGGTTACTTGGTTATTTCGTTGCTTTGTTACTTGGATGCTTGGTTACTTGGTTACTTGGTTACTTAGTTACGTGGTTTCTTGATTACTTGGTTGCTTGGTTGCTTGGTTGCTTGGTTGCTTGGTTGCTTGGTTACTTGGTTGCTTCGTCGCTTGATTACTTGGTTGCTTAGTTGCTTGGTTGCTTGGTTGCTTGGTTACTTGGTTGATTGGTTGCATGGTTGCTTCGTTGTTTCGTTGCTTGGTTGCTTGGTTGCTTGGTTGCTTGATTGCATGATTCCTTGATTGCTTGGTTGCTTCGTTGCTTGGTTACTTGGTTACTTGTTGACTTTTTTACTTGGTTATTTGTTACTTGGTTACTTGGTTACTTGGTTATTTGGTTACTTGGTTACTTGGCTACATAGTTATTTGGTTACTTGGTTGTTTGGTTACTTGTTTGCTTGGTTACTTGGTAACTTGGTTACTTGTTTACTTGGTTACTTGGTTACTTGGTTACTTGGTTACTTGGTTACTTGGTTACTTGATTATTTGGTACTTGGTTACTTGGTTATTTGGTTACTTGGTTATATAGTTATTTGGTTGCTTGGTTGCTTGGTTATTGGTTGCTTGGTTTCTTGGTTACTTGGTAACCTGGTTACTTGGTTACTTGGTTACTTGGTTACTTGGTTACTTGATTACTTGGTTACATGTTTACTTGGTTACTTGGTTCTTCGTTGCTTGGATACTTAGTTGCTTGGTTACAAGGTTGCTTGGTTACTTGGTTGATTGGTTACTTGGGTGCTTGTTTACTTGTTTGCTTGGATACTTGGTTACTTGGTAACATCGTTGCTTGTTTATTTGTTTGCTTTGTTACTTGGTTGCTTGGTTACATGTTTGCATGTTTACTTATTTGTTTGGTTACTTGGTTGCTTGGTAACAAGGTTGATTGGTTACTTGGTTGCTTGGTAACTTGGTTGCTTGTTTACTTGGTTGCTTGGTTACTTCGTTGCTCGGTTGCTTGGTTGAATGGTTAATTGATTGTTTTCTTGCTTGGTTGCTTGTTTAATTGGTTATTTTGTTACTTGGTTACTTGGTTACTTGTACACTTTGTTACGTGGTTACTTGGTTACTTGGTTACTAGGTTTCTTGGTTACTTGGTTGCTTGGTGGCATGGTTTCTTGGTTACTTGGTTGCTTGGTTGGATGGTTGGTTGCTTGTTTGCTTGGTTGCTTGGTTGTTACGTTACTTGGTTGCTTCTTCGCTTGATTACTTGTTTGCTTGTTTGCTTGGTTGCTTGGTTGCTTGGTTGCTTGGTTGCTTGGTTGCTTGGTTGCTTGGTTGCTTGGTTGCTTGGTTGCTTGGTTGCTTGGTTGCTTGGTTGCTTCGTCGCTTGATTACTTTTGATTGGTTGCTTGGTTGCTTGTTTACTTGGTTGCTTGATTACATGTTTGCTTGGTTATTTAGTTGCTTTGTTGCTTGATTGCTTGGTTGCTTGGTTGCTTGGTTGCTTGGTTGCTTGGTTGCATGGTTGTTTGGCTACTTGGTTGCATGTTTACTCGGTTGCTTGGTTACTTGGTTACACGGTTACTTGGTTACTTCGTTTCTTGGTTGATTGGTTGCTTGGTTGCTTGGTTGCTCGGTTGCTCGGTTGCTCGGTTGCTCGGTTGCTCGGTTGCTCGGTTGCTCGGTTGCTCGGTTGCTCGGTTGCTCGGTTGCTCGGTTGCTCGGTTGCTCGGTTGCTCGGTTGCTTGGTTGCTTGGTTGCTTGGTTGCTTGGTTGCTTGGTTGCTTGGTTGCTTGGTTGCTTGGTTGCTTGGTTGCTTGGTTGCTTGATTGCTTCGTTGCTTCGTTGCTTGGTCACTTGGTCACTTGTTGACTTTTTTACTTGGTTATTTGGTACTTGGTTACTTGGTTATTTGGTTACTTGGTTACATAGTTATTTGGTTGCTTGGTTACTTGGTTGCTTGGTTTCTTGGTTACTTAGTTGCTTTGTTACTTGGATGCTTGGTTGCTTGGTTGTTTGGTTACTTTCTTGCTTAATTATTTAGTTGCTTGGTTGCTTGGTTGCTTGGTTGCTTGGTTGCTTTGTTGCTTGGTTGCTTGGTTGCTTGGTTGCTTGGTTGCTTGGTTGCTTTGTTGCTTGGTTGCTTGGTTGCTTGGTTGCTTGGTTGCTTGGTTGCTTGGTTGCTTGGTTGCTTGGTTGCTTGGTTGCTTGGTTGCTTGTTTGCTTGTTACTTGGTTGCTTCGTCGCTTGATTACTTTTGATTGGTTGCTTGGTTGCTTGGTTGCTTGGTTGCTTGGTTGCTTGGTTGCTTGGTTGCTTGGTTGCTTGGTTGCTTGGTTGCTTGGTTGCTAGATTGCTTGGTTGCTTGGTTGCTTGGATTCTTGGTTGTTTGGTTGCTTGGTTGCTTGTTTGCTTGGTTGCTTGGTTGCTTGGTTGCTTGGTTGCTTGGCTGCTTGGTTGTGTTGCTTGGTTGCTTGGTTGCTTGGTTGCTTGGTTGCTTGGTTGCTTGGTTGCTTGGTTGCTTGGTTGCTTGGTTGCATGGTTGCTTGGTTGCTTGGTTGCTTGGTTGCTTGGTTGCTTGGTTGCTTGGTTGCGTGGTTGCTTGGTTGCTTGGTTGCTTGGTTGCTTGGTTGCTTGGTTGCTTGGTTGCGTGGTTGCTTGGTTGCTTGGTTGCTTGGTTGCTTGGTTGCTTGGTTGCTTGGTTGCTTGGTTGCTTGGTTGCTTGGTTGCTTGGTTGCTTGGTTGCTTGGTTGATTGGTCGTTTGGGCTTGGTTATTTTGTTACTTGGTTACTTGGTTACTTGTACACTTTGTTACGTGGTTACTTGGTTACTTGGTTACTAGGTTTCTTGGTTACTTGGTTGCTTGGTGGCATGGTTTCTTGGTTACTTGGTTGCTTGGTTGGATGGTTGGTTGCTTGTTTGCTTGGTTGCTTGGTTGTTACGTTACTTGGTTGCTTCTTGTTGATTACTTGTTTGCTTGTTTGCTTGGTTGCTTGGTTGCTTGGTTGCTTGGTTGCTTGGTTGCTTGGTTGCTTGGTTGCTTGGTTGCTTGGTTGCTTGGTTGCTTGGTTGCTTGGTTGCTTCGTTGCTTGTTTGTTGGTTGCTTGGTTGCTTGTTTACTTGGTTGCTTGGTTACTTGGTTGCTTGGTTATTGTTGCTTGGTTGCTTGATTGCTTGGTTGCTTGGTTGCTTGGTTGCTTGGTTGCTTGGTTGCTTGGTTGCTTGGTACTTGGTTGCTTGTTTACTTGGTTGCTTGGTTACTTGGTTACTTGGTTACTTGGTTACTTCGTTTCTTGGTTTGTTATTGGTTGCTTGGTTGCTTGGTTGCTCGGTTGCTTGGTTGCTCGGTTGCTCGGTTGCTCGGTTGCTCGGTTGCTCGGTTGCTCGGTTGCTCGGTTGCTCGGTTGCTCGGTTGCTCGGTTGCTCGGTTGCTCGGTTGCTTGTTGCTTGGTTGCTTGGTTGCTTGGTTGCTTGGTTGCTTGGTTGCTTGGTTGCTTGGTTGCTTGGTTGCTTGGTTGCTTGATTGCTTGGTTGCTTGGTTGCTTGGTTACTTGGTCACTTGTTGACTTTTTTACTTGGTTATTTGGTACTTGGTTACTTGGTTACTTGGTTACTTGGTTACATAGTTATTTGGTTGCTTGGTTACTTGGTTGCTTGGTTTCTTGGTTACTTAGTTGCTTTGTTACTTGGATGCTTGGTTGCTTGGTTGTTTGGTTACTTTCTTGCTAATTATTTAGTTGCTTGGTTGCTTGGTTGCTTGGTTGCTTGGTTGCTTTGTTGCTTGGTTGCTTGGTTGCTTGGTTGCTTGGTTGCTTGGTTGCTTTGTTGCTTGGTTGCTTGGTTGCTTGGTTGCTTGGTTGCTTGGTTGCTTGGTTGCTTGGTTGCTTGGTTGCTTGGTTGCTTGGTTGCTTGTTTGCTTGGTTACTTGGTTGCTTCGTCGCTTGATTACTTTTGATTGGTTGCTTGGTTGCTTGGTTGCTTGGTTGCTTGGTTGCTTGGTTGCTTGGTTGCTTGGTTGCTTGGTTGCTTGGTTGCTTGGTTGCTAGATTGCTTGGTTGCTTGGTTGCTTGGATTCTTGGTTGTTTGGTTGCTTGGTTGCTTGTTTGCTTGGTTGCTTGGTTGCTTGGTTGCTTGGTTGCTTGGCTGCTTGGTTGCTTGGTTGCTTGGTTGCTTGGTTGCTTGGTTGCTTGGTTGCTTGGTTGCTTGGTTGCTTGGTTGCTTGGTTGCTTGGTTGCATGGTTGCTTGGTTGCTTGGTTGCTTGGTTGCTTGGTTGCTTGGTTGCTTGGTTGCGTGGTTGCTTGGTTGCTTGGTTGCTTGGTTGCTTGGTTGCTTGGTTGCTGGGTTGCATGGTTGCTTGGTTGCTCGGTTGCTTGGTTGCTTGGTTGCTTGGTTGATTGGTCGTTTGGTGGCTTGGTTATTTGGTTGCTTGGTTAACACATCGCATGGTTACTTCGTTGACTGTTTACTTGGTTGCTTTTTTCCTTGGTTGCTTGATTACATGTTTGCTTGGTTATTTTTTTGATTTGTTGCTTGATTGCTTGGTTGCTTGGTTGCATGGTTGTTTGGCTACTTGGTTGCTTGTTTACTCGGTTGCTTGGTTACTTGGTTACACGGTTACTTGGTTACTTTGTTTCTTGGTTCCTTGGTTGCTTGGTTGCTTGGTTGCTTGGTTGCTTGGTTGCTTGTTTGCTTGATTGCTTGGTTGGTTGGTTGGTTGCTTGGTTGATTGGTTGCTTGGTTACTTAGTTGCTTGGTTACTTGGTTTCGTGGTTGCTTGGTTGCTTGGTTGGTTGGTTGGTTGCTTGGTTGATTGGTTGCTTGGTTACTTAGTTGCTTGGTTACTTGGTTTCGTGGTTACTTGGTTGCTTAGTTACATGGTTAATTGGTTGCTTGGTTACTTGGTTATTTGGTTCCTTGGTTACTTAATTAACTGGTTACTTGGTTACCTTGTTACTTGGTTACTTGGTGGCTTGGTTACTTGGTTTCTTAATTACTTGGTTGCATGGTTACACGGTTTCTTGTTTACTTGGTTGCTTTGTTGCTTGGTTGCTTGGTAGCTTGTTTACTTGGTTTCTTGGTTACTTGGTTGCTAGGTTACTTGGCTGTTTGTTTATTTGTTTGCATCGTTATTTGTTTGCTTCGTTGCTTCGTTGCTTGGATTCTTGGATATTGGTTACTTGTTTTTTTGGTTACTTGGTTACTTGGTTATTTTGTAACATCTTTGCTTGGATACTTGATTGCTTGGTTACCAGGTTGCTTGGATACTTGGTTACTTGGTTACTTGGTTACTTGGTTACTTATTTACTTGTTTGCTTGGTTACTTGGTAACTTGGTTACTTGTTTATTGGTTTCTTGGTTACTTGGTTACTTGGTTACTTGGTTACTTGGTTACTTGGTTACTTGGTTACTTGGTTACTTGGTTACTTGATTATTTGGTACTTGGTTACTTGGTTATTTGGTTACTTGGTTACATAGTTATTTGGTTGCTTGGTTGCTTGGTTATTGGTTGCTTGGTTACTTGGTTACTTGGTAACCTTTACTTGGTTACTTGGTTACTTGGTTACTTGGTTACTTGGTTACTTGGTTACTTGATTACTTGGTTACATGTTTACTTGGTTACTTGGTTCTTCGTTGCTTGGATACTTAGTTGCTTGGTTACAAGGTTGCTTGGTTACTTGGTTGATTGGTTACTTGGGTGCTTGGTTACTTGTTTGCTTGGATACTTGGTTACTTGGTAACATCGTTGCTTGTTTATTTGTTTGCTTTGTTACTTGGTTGCTTGGTTACATGTTTGCATGGTTACTTATTTGTTTGGTTACTTGGTTGCTTGGTAACAAGGTTGATTGGTTACTTGGTTGCTTGGTAACTTGGTTGCTTGTTTACTTGGTTGCTTGGTTACTTCTTTGCTCGGTTGCTTGGTTGATGGTTAATTGATTGTTTTCTTGCTTGGTTGCTTGGTTACTTGGTTACTTTGTTACTTGGTTACTTGGTTACTTGTACACTTTGTTACGTGGTTACTTGGTTACTTGGTTACTAGGTTTCTTGGTTACTTGGTTGCTTGGTGGCATGGTTTCTTGGTTGCTTGGTTGCTTGGTTGGATGGTTGGTTGGTTGCTTGTTTGCTTGGTTGCTTGGTTGTTACGTTACTTGGTTGCTTCTTCGCTTGATTACTTGTTTGCTTGTTTGCTTGGTTGCTTGGTTGCTTGGTTGCTTGGTTGCTTGGTTGCTTGGTTGCTTGGTTGCTTGGTTGCTTGGTTGCTTGGTTGCTTGGTTGCTTGTGCTTGATTACTTTTGATTGGTTGCTTGTTTGCTTGTTTGCTTGGTTGCTTGGTTGCTTGGTTGCTTGGTTGCTTGGTTGCTTGGTTGCTTGGTTGCTTGGTTGCTTGGTTGCTTGGTTGCTTGGTTGCTTGTTTCTTGGTTGCTTGGTTACAGGTTGCTTGGTTGCTTGGTTGCTTGGTTGCTTGGTTGCTTGTTTGCTTGATTGCTTGGTTGCTTGGTTGCTTGGTTGCTTGGTTGCTTGGTTGCTTGGTTGCTTGGTTGCTTGGTTGCTTGGTTGCTTGGTTGCTTGGTTGCTTGGTTGCTTGGTTGCTTGGTTGCTTGGTTGCTTGTTTACTTGGTTGCTTGATTACATGTTTCTTGGTTACTTAGTTGCTTTGTTGCTTGATTGCTTGGTTGCTTGGTTGCTTGGTTGCTTGGTTGCTTGGTTGCATGGTTGTTTGGTTACTTGGTTGCATGTTTACTTGGTTGCTTGGTTACTTGGTTACTTGGTTACTTCGTTGCTTGGTTGATTGGTTGCTTGGTTGCTTGGTTGCTCGGTTGCTCGTTTGCTCGGTTGCTCGGTTGCTCGGTTGCTCGGTTGCTCGGTTGCTCGTTTGCTCGGTTGTTCGGTTGCTCGGTTGCTTGTTTGCTTGATTGCTTGGTTGCTTGGTTGCTTGGTTGCTTGGTTGCTTGGTTGCTTGGTTGCTTGGTTGCTTGGTTGCTTGGTTGCTTGGTTGCTTGGTTGCTTGGTTGCTTGTTGCTTGGTTGCTTGGTTGCTTGGTTACTTGGTTACTTGTTGACTTTTTTACTTGGTTATTTGGTTACTTGGTTACTTGGTTATTTGGTTACTTGGTTACATAGTTATTTGGTTGCTTGGTTACTTGGTTGCTTGGTTTCTTGGTTACTTAGTTGCTTTGTTACTTGGATGCTTGGTTGCTTGGTTGTTTGGTTACTTTCTTGCTTGATTATTTAGTTGCTTGGTTACTTGGTTACTAGGTTTCTTGGTTACTTGGTTGCTTGGTGGCATGGTTTCTTGGTTGCTTGGTTGCTTGGTTGCTTGGTTGCTTGGTTGCTTGGTTGCTTGGTTGCTTGGTTGCTTGGTTGCTTGTTTGCTTGGTTGCTTGGTTGCTTGGTTACTTGGTTGCTTCGTTGCTTGTTATTGTTTGCTTGTGTTGCTTGGTTGCTTGGTTGCTTGGTTGCTTGTTTCTTTTTGCTTGGTTGCTTGGTTGCTTGGTTGCTTGGTTGCTTGGTTGCTTGGTTGCTTGGTTACTTGGTTGCTTGTGTTACTTGGTTGCTTGGTTACTTGTTGCTTGGTTGCTTGGTTGCTTGGTTGCTTGGTTGCTTGGTTGCTTGGTTGCTTGGTTGCTTGGTTGCTTGGTTGCTTGGTTGCTTGGTTGCTTGGTTGCTTGGTTGCTTTGGTTCCTTGGTTGCTTGGTTGCTTGGTTGCTGGTTTGCTTGGTTGCTTGGTTGCTTGGTTGCTTGGTTGCTTGGTTGCTTGGTTGCTTGGTTGCTTGGTTGCTTGGTTGCTGGTTGTGGTTGCTTGGTTGCTTGGTTGCTTGTTGCTTGGTTGCTTGGTTGCTTGGTTGCTTGGTTGCTTGTTTGCTTGGTTGCTTGGTTGCTTGGTTGCTTGGTTGCTTGGTTGCTTGGTTGCTTGGTTGCTTGGTTGCTTGGTTGCTTGGTTGCTTGTTGACGTCTTGGTTGCTTCTTGGTGCTTGATTACTTTTGATTGGTTTCTTGGTTGCTTGTTTTGCTTGGTTGCTTGTTCATGTTTGCTTGGTTGCTTGTTTTGGTTGCTTGGTTGCTTGGTTGCTTGGTTCTTGGTTCTTGGTTCTTGGTTGCTTGGTTGTTGGTACTTGGTTGCTTGTTTACTGGTTGCTTGGTTGCTTGGTTCTGGTTACTTGGTTACTTGTTTCTTGGTTGCTTGGTTGCTTGGTTGCTTGGTTGCTTGGTTGCTTGGTTGCTTGGTTGCTTGGTTGCTTGGTTGCTTGGTTGCTTGGTTGCTTGGTTCTGGTTGCTTGGTTGCTTAGTTCTGGTTGGTTGCTTGGTTCTTGGTTTGGTCTTGGTTGCTTGATTACTGGTTGCTTGGTTACTTGTTGCTTGGTTACTTGGTTGTTCTGGTTCTTGGTTGCTTGGTTGCATGGTTAGGTTGCTTGTTACTTGTTGCTTGTTGCTTGGTTGCTTGGTTACTTGTTACTTGGTTACTTGGTTACTTGGTTACTTGGTTACTTGGTTGTTTGGTTACTTGGTTACTTGGTTATTTGGTTGCTTGGTTACTTGGTTGCTTGTTTGCTTGGTTACTTGTTGTTTGTTCTTGGTTGCTTGGTTGCTTGGTTGTTTGGTTACTTTCTTGCTTAATTATTTAGTTGCTTGGTTGCTTGGTTGCTTGGTTGCTTGGTTGCTTGGTTGCTTGGTTGCTTGGTTGCTTGGTTGCTTGGTTGCTTGGTTGCTTTGTTGCTTGGTTGCTTGGTTGCTTGGTTGCTTGGTTGCTTGGTTGCTTGGTTGCTTGGTTGCTTGGTTGCTTGGTTGCTTGGTTGACTTGTTGCTTTGTTTTGCTTGGTTACTTGGTTTTGCTTGTCTGCTTGCTTGCTTGTTGCTTGGTTGCTTGGTTGCTTGGTTGCTTGGTTGCTTGGTTGCTTGGTTGCTTGGTTGCTTGGTTGCTTGGTTGCTTGGTTGCTTGGTTGCTGTGGTTGCTTGGTTGCTTGGTTGCTTGGTTTCTTGGTTGCTTGGTTGCTTGGTTGCTTGTTTGCTTAGTTTGCTTGGTTGCTTGGTTGCTTGGTTGCTTGGCTGCTTGGTTGCTTGGTTGCTTGGTTGCTTGGTTGCTTGGTCTTGGTGCTTGGTTGCTTGGTTGCTTGGTTGCTTGGTTGCATGGTTGCTTGTTGTTAGTTTGCTTGGTTGCTTGGTTGCTTGGTTGCTTGGTTGCTTGGTTGCTTGGTTGCTTGGTTGCTTGGTTGCTTGGTTGCTTGGTTGCTTGGTTGCTTGGTTGCTTGGTTGCTTGGTTGCTTGGTTGCTTGGTTGCTTGGTTGCTTGGTTGCTTGGTTGCTTGGTTGCTCGGTTGCTTGGTTGCTTGGTTGCTTGGTTGATTGGTTGCTTGGTTGCTTGGTTATTTTGTTACTTGGTTACTTGGTTACTTGTACACTTTGTTACGTGGTTACTTGGTTACTTGGTTACTAGGTTTCTTGGTTACTTGGTTGCTTGGTGGCTTGGTTTCTTGGTTGCTTGGTTGCTGGTTGGATGGTTGGTTGCTTGTTTGCTTGGTTGCTTGGTTGTTACGTTACTTGGTTGTTTTGCTTGATTACTTGTTTGCTTGTTTGCTTGGTTGCTTGGTTGCTTGGTTGCTTGGTTGCTTGGTTGCTTGGTTGCTTGGTTGCTTGGTTGCTGGGTTGCTTGGTAGCTTGGTTGCTGGTTGCTTGGTTGCTTGGTTGCTTGGTTGCTTGGTTGTTTGGTGGCTTGGTTATTTGGTTGCTTGGTTAACACATCGCATGGTTACTTCGTTGACTGTTTACTTGGTTGCTTTTTTACCCTTTGGGTTGCTTGATTACATGTTTGCTTGGTTATTTTGTTTGTTTGTTGCTTGATTGCTTGGTTGCTTGGTTGCATGGTTGTTTGGCTACTTGGTTGCTTGTTTACTCGGTTGCTTGGTTACTTGGTTACACGGTTACTTGGTTACTTGTTTCTTGGTTGCTTGGTTGCTTGGTTGCTTGGTTGCTTGGTTGCTTGGTTGCTTGGTTGCTTGGTTGCTTGGTTGCTTGGTTGCTTGGTTGCTTGGTTACTTAGTTGCTTGGTTACTTGGTTGCTTGGTTGCTTGGTTGCTTGGTTGCTTGGTTTTGGTTGCTTGGTTAACTTGGTTGCTTGGTTACTTGTTGACTTGGTTACTTGGTTGCTTGGTTACTTGGTTGCTTGATTACATGTTTGCTTGGTTATTGTTTTTGTTCCTTGTTGCTTGATTACTTGGTTGCTTGGTTGCATGGTTGCTTGGTTACTTGGTTGCTTGTTTACTTGGTTGCTTGGTTACTTGGTTACATGGTTACTTGGTTCTTGTGTTACTTGGTTGCTTGGTTGCTTGGTTGCTTGGTTGCTTGGTTGCTTGGTTGCTTGGTTGCTTGGTTGGTTGCTTGGTTGCTTGGTTGATTGGTTGCTTGGTTGCTTGGTTGCTTGGTTGCTTGGTTGCTTGGTTGCTTGGTTGCTTGGTTGGTTTGGTTGCTTGGTTGATTGGTTGCTTGGTTATTACATCTGCTTGGTTACTTGTTGCTGGTTACTTGGTTGCTTGGTTTGGTTACTTGGTTGCTTGGTTACTTGGTTTGCTTGGTTACTTGGTTACTGGTTACTTGGTTACTTGATTGACTTGGTTGCTTGGTTACTTGGTTGCTTGGTTACTTGGTTGCTTGGTTACTCGGTTGCTTGGTTACTTGGTTGCCTTGGTTACTTGGTTACTTGTTTCTTGGTTGCTTGGTTACTTGGTTGCTTGGTTACTTGGTTGCTTGGTTACTTGTTTGCTTGGTTACTTGGTTTGGTTACTTGTTGCTTGTTTACTTGGTTGCTTGGTTACTTAGTTGCTTGGTTACTTGGTTTTGGTTCTTGGTTACTTGGTTGTTGGTTACATGGTTGCTTGGTTACTTGATTGCTTGGTTACTTGGTTGCTTGGTTACTTGGTTACTTGGTTACTTGGTTACTTGGTTACTTGGTTATTGGTTACTTGGTTACTTGGTTACTTGGTTACTTGGTTACTTGGTTACTTGGTTACTTGTTGCTTATACTTGGTTGCTTGGTTACTTGGTTGCTTGGTTACTTGGTTGCTTGGTTACTTGGTTGCTTGGTTACTTGTTTACTTGGTTACTTGGTTACTTGGTTACTTGGTTACTTGTTTACTTGTTTACTTGGTTACTTGGTTACTTGGTTACATGTTTACTTGGTTACTTGGTTACTTGGTTACTTGGTTCTTCGTTGCTTGAGTACTTGGTTGCTTGGTTACTTTGTTATTTGGTTGCTTGGTTAACACATCGCATGGTTACTTCGTTGACTGTTTACTTGGTTGCTTGATTACTTGGTTGCTTGATTACTTGTTTGCTTGGTTATTTAGTTGCTTTGTTGCTTGATTGATTGGTTGCTTGGTTGCTTGGTTGCTTGGTTGCTTGGTTGCATGGTTGCTTGGCTACTTGTTTGCTTGTTTACTCGGTTGCTTGGTTATTTGGTTACACGTTTACTTGGTTACTTCATTTCTTGGTAGCTTGGTTACTTGGTTGCTTGGTTGCTTGTTTGCTTGTTTGCTTGGTTGCTTGGTTGCTTGGTTGCTTGGTTGCTTGGTTGCTTGGTTGCTTGGTTGCTTGGTTTTTGGTTGCTTGGTTGCTTGGTTGCTTGGTTGCTTGGTTGCTTGGTTGCTTGGTTAACACATCGCATGGTTACTTCGTTGACTGTTTACTTGGTTGCTTGATTACTTGGTTGCTTGATTACATGTTTGCTTGGTTATTTAGTTGCTTTGTTGCTTGATTGCTTGGTTACTTGGTTGCTTGGTTGCATGGTTGTTTGGCTACTTGGTTGCTTGTTTACTCGGTTGCTTGGTTACTTGGTTACTTGGTTACACGGTTACTTGGTTACTTGGTTTCTTGGTTGCTTGGTTGCTTGGTTGCTTGGTTGCTTGGTTGCTTGGTTGCTTGGTTGCTTGGTTGCTTGGTTGCTTGGTTGCTTGGTTGCTTTGTTGGGAGATGACGAATAGAAGGGAGAGGGCGACTAGACGGGAGAGGGCGACTGGACGAGTGAGGGCGACCAGACGGCAGAGGGGGCTAGACGTGTGAGGACGACTAGAAGGGAGAGAGCGACTAGACAGGAGAGGGCGGCTAGACGGGACAGCGCGACTAGACGGGAGAGGAGGGGTAGACGGGAGAGGGCGGATAGACGCATCAGGGCTGCTAGAGAGAGCGACTAGACTGGATAGGGCGGCTAAACAGGAGAGGGGACCAGACAAGATGGGAGAGGGCGACTAGACGTGTGATGGCGGCTAGACGGGAGAGGGCGACTACACAGGAGAGGGCGACTAGACGGGAGTGGGCGATTAGACGGGAGAGGGCGACTGGAAGAGAGAGGGCGACTAGACGGGGGAGGGCGACTAGACGGGAGAGGGCGACTAGACGTGAGAGGGCAAATAGACGGGAGTGTGTGGCTGTTGGGGAGAAGGCGGCTAGAGGGGAGTGGTTGGCTAGATGGGAGAGGGTGGCTAGAGGGGAGAAGGCGGCTAAACGGGAATGGGCGTCTAAGACGGGACAGCGTGACTAGACGGGAGAGGGTGGCTAGACGGGAGAGGGAATTAGAGTGGAGAGGGTTGTTAGACGGTAAAGAGCTTCCAGAGAGAGCGGCTAGAAGAGAGAAGGCGACTAGACGGTAGAGGGCGACTAGACGGGAGTGGGCGACTAGAGGGGAGAGGGCGACTAGACGGGAGAGGGCGACTAGACTGGAGAGGACGTTTAGAGAGGGCTACAAGACGGGAGAGTGCGAATAGAAGGGAGAGGGCGGCAAGATGGGAGAGAGCGGCTAGACGGGAGAGGGCGCCTAGACGATAGGAGGCGGCCAGAGAGGGAGACTGGACGGGAAAAGGCGGCTAGTCCGTAGAGGGCGACCAGAGAGGGCGACTGAACGGGAGAAGGCGACACAACGGGAGAGAGCGACTAGACGGCATAGGGCGACAAGAAGGGAGAGTGCGAATAGACGGGAGAGGGCGACAGGACTAGAGAGGGCGACTAGACGGCAGAGGGGGCAAGACGTGAGACGACGACTAGAAGGGAGAGGGCGATTAGACAGGAGAGGGCGGCTAGACGGCGCGACTAGACGGGAGGGAGAGGACGGATAGACGCGTCAGGGTGGCTGTAGAGAGCGACTAGACGGGACAAGACGGGAGTGAGCAACTAGACGGGACACGGCGGCTAGATTAGAGAGGGCGACTAGTCGGGAGAAGGTGAGAAGACGGGAGAGGGCGACTAAATGGGAGAGGGCGGAGAGGTGGAACAGGGCGGCTACACGGGGGAGGACAGCTATACGGTAGACGGCGGCCAGAGAGAGCGGCTAGATGGGAAAGAGCGACTAGACGGGAGAGGGCGACCAGACGAGAGAGGGCGACTAGACGGGAGAGGGAGTTAGAGTGGAGAGGGCTGTTAGACGGGAGAGGGGGACTAGATGGGATCGGGCGAGAAGTCGAGAGAGTGCGACTAGACGGCAGAGGGCGACTAAATGGGAGAGAGCGGAGAGGTGGGACAGGGCGGCTACACGGGGGAGGACAGCTATACGGTAGACAGCGGCCAGAGAGCGCGGCTAGATGGGAAAGAGCGACTAGACGGGAGAGGGCGACCAGACGTGACAGGACGACTAGACGGGAGAGTGCGACTGGACGTGAGAGGGCGGGATGGTGGGAAAGAGCGACTAGACAGGATACGGCGTCAAGATTGGAGAGGGCGACTAGTCGGTAGAAAGCGACTAG
Source organism: Ridgeia piscesae (assembly GCA_025642075.2). Taxonomy (NCBI): domain Eukaryota; kingdom Metazoa; phylum Annelida; class Polychaeta; order Sabellida; family Siboglinidae; genus Ridgeia; species Ridgeia piscesae. The sequence goes on from JAODUO010000784.1 coordinate 356,397, forward strand.
ACGAGAGAGGGCGTCTAAAGAGGGCGACTAGACGGGAGTGGCCAGCTAGACGGAACAGACCGGCCAGACGAGAGAGTGGGACTAGATGGGAGAGTTCGACTAGAGAGAAGAGGGCGGCTAGAGAGTGCGACTAGACGGGAGAGGGCGACTAGACGTGAGACGGCGGCTAGACGGGAGATTGCGACTACACGGGAGAAGGCGAGTAGACGGGAGAGGGCGAATAGACTGGAGTGGGCGACTGGACGAGAGAGGGCGACTAGACAGGAGAGGGCGACTAGACTGGAGATAGCGACTAGACGGGAGAGGGCGACTTGATGGGAGAGGGCGAATAGACGGGAATGTGTGGCTGTAGGGGAGAAGGCGGCTAGAGGGGAGTGGGCGGCTAGACGGGAGAGGGCGGCTAACCGGTAGAGGGTGGCTAGAGGGGAGAAGACGTCTAGACGGGACAAGGCGGCTAAACGGGAGAGGGGGAGTAGACGGGATAGGGCGGTTCGCGGAAGAGGGTGGTTAGAGAGGGCAACTAGACATGAGAGGGAGGCTGGCTAGACGGGACAACGCGACTAGATGAGAGAGGGTGGCGAGACGGGAGAGGGAGTTAGATTGGAGACGGCTCTTAGACGGGAGAGGGGGTCTAGATGGGAGAGGGCGTCTAGACGGGAGAGGGCGACCAGACGAGAGAGGGCCACTAGACGGGAGAGGGAGTTAGAATGGAGAGGGCTGTTAGACGGGAGAGGGGGACTAGATGGGATAGGGCGACTAGACGAGAGAGGGCGATTAGACGGCAGAGGGCGGCTAGACGTGAGAAGACGACTAGAAAGCAGAGGCCGACTAGACGTTAGAGGGCGACTAGACTGGAGAGGGCGACTAGACGGGAGAGGGCGACTAGAGAGGGCGACTAGACGGGAGAGGACGACTAGACGGGAGAGGGCGGCTACAAGGGAGAGGGCGACTTCACGGGAGAGGGCGACTAGACGGGAGAGGGTGACTAGAAGGGAGAAGGCGACTAGACTGGAGAGGGCGACTAGACGGGATATGGCGAATAGACTGGAGAGGACGACTAGATGAAAGAGGGCGACTAGACGGGAGAGGGAGACTAGACGGGAGAGGGCTGCGACAAGAGAGAGGGCGATCGACAGCAGAGGGCGACTAGACGGAAGAAGGCGACTAGAGTGGAGAGGGCGACTAGATGAGAGTGGGCGAATATACGGGAAAGGGCGACTACACGGGAGAGGGCAACTGGACTAGTTATGGCGACTAACGGGAGAGGGCGAATAGAAGGGAGAGGGCGACTAGAAGTGACAGGGCGTCTAGATGGGAGAGGGCATCTAGGCAGGAGAGGTCGGCTACAAGGGAGAGGGCGACTAGACGGGATACGGCGGCAACATTGGAGAGGTCGACTAGTCGGGAGAAGGCGAGAAGACGGGCGAGGGCGACTAAATGGGATACGACGGCTAGATGGGAGAGGGCGACTAGATGGGAGAAAGAGGGAACGTGGGACAGGGCGGCTAGACGGTAAAGAGCTGCCAGAGAGAGAGCGGCTAGAAGAGAGAGGGCGACTAGACGGTAGAGGGCGACTAGACGGGAGTGGGCGACTAGACGGGAGAGGGCGTCTAGACGGGAGAGGGCGACTAGACTGAAGAGGGCGTTTAGAGAGGGCTACAAGACGGGAGAGTGCGACTAGAAGGGAGAGGTCGGCAAGATGGGAGAGAACGGCTAGACGGGAAAAGGCGGCTAGACCGTAGAGGGCGGCCAGAGAAGGCGGCTGCACGGGAGAAGGCGACACAACAGGTCAGAGCGACTAGACAGGATAGGGCGGCAAGAATGGAGAGGTCGACTATATGGGAGAGGGCCGCTATTAGGGAGAGGGCGACTAGAGGGGAGATGGCGAATAGACCGGAGAGGGCGACTAGACGGGCGAGGGCGGATGGACGCATCAGGGCGGCTAGAGAGAGCGACTAGACTGGATAGTGCGGCCTGACAGGAGAGGGCGACCAGACGAGAGAGGGCGGCTAGACGGGAGAGGGCAAATAGACTGGAGAGGGGTACTGGACGAGAGAAGGCGACTAGACGGGAGAGGGCGACTTGACGGGTGTGGGCGACTATACTGCAGAGGGCGACTAGACGGGAGAGAGCGACTAGATGGGAGAGGGCGACTAGGCAGGGCGACTAGACGGGAGAGGGCGACTAGACGGGAGACCGAATAGGGAGAGGGTGTCATAGCGGGAGGACTAAATGGGAAGGGCAACTTTAGAGAGGGCTACAGGGCGGGAGAGTGCGACTAGAAGGGAGAGGGCGGCAAGATGGGAGAGAGCGCCAAGATGGGAACGGCAACCAGAAGGGAGAGGGCGACTAGATGGGAGAGGGCGGCTACTAGGGAGAGAGCGACTAGAGGGGAGATAGCGAATAGACGGGAGAGGGCGACTAGATGGGAGAGGGCGACTAAATGGGAGAGGGCAACTAGACTAGAGAAGGCGTTTAGAGAGGGCTACAGGGCGGGAGAGTGCGACTAGAAGGGAGAGGGCGGCAAGATGGGAGAGAGCGCCAAGATGGGAAACTGCAACCAGAAGGGAGAGGGCGACTAGATGGGAGAGGGCGGCTACTAGGGAGAGGGCGACTAGACAGGAGAGGCGAATAGACGGGAGAGGGCGACTAGACGGAGACGGCGACTAGACGGGAGAGGAGGCTAGACGGGAGAGGCGATAGACGGAGAGGGCGACTAGAGAGAGCGACTAGACGGAGAGGGGATAGATCAGGGAGAGAGGCGACTAGACAGAGAGGGCCGCTAGACGGGAGAGGGAGTTACAGGGAGGGAGAGGGAGGGGCGCTAGAGGGAGGGGCGCTAGACGGGAGAGTGCGACTAGACGGGAGAGGGCGGACTAGACGGAGAGAGGGCGGACATGAGGGGCGACTAGACGTGAGAGCGCGACAAGGGAGAGGGCGACTAGACGGGAGAGGGCGAGTAGACGGGAGATGGCGACTGAGGTCGTGGAAGAGGGACGACTAGAGGGAGAGGCGACTATGAGGGCGACTAGACGGAGAGGGGACTAGACGGGAAAGGGCGACTAGAAGAGAGGGCGACAACGGAGAGGGAGCTAGATGGGAGAGCGGCATAGACGGGGAGGGCGGCTCAGGAGAGGGCGACTAGACGGGAGAGGGCGACAAAACGGGAGAGGGCAACTAGACGGAGAGGCGACAAGACGGTAGAGGCAGACTAAACGGGAGAGGGGACTAGATGGGAAGGGCGACTGGACGAGAGAGGGCGATTGGGCAGAGGGCGGCTAGACGTGAGAAGACGACTAGAGGGCAGAGGGCGCCTAGACGGGAGGGGGCGACTAGACGGGAGAGGGCGACTAGACAGGAGAGGGCGACTGACGGGAGAGGGCGACTAGACGGAGGGCGATAGAAAAGGGCGGACTAGCGGGAGAGGCGACTGAGGGAGAGGGCGACTAGACGGGAGAGGGCGACTAGAGGGAGAGGGCGACTAGAAGGGAGAGGGCGACTAGACGGGAGAGGGCGACTAGACGGAGAGGGCGACTAGATGGAGAGGGCGACTAGACGGGAGAGGGCGACTAGACGGGAGAGGGCGCGCTAAGAGAGAGGGCGACTAGACGGGAGAGGGCGACTAGACGGAGAGGGAACTAGAGTGGAGAGGGCGACTAGACGGAGAGGCGACTAGACGGGAAGGGCGACTACACGTCGAAGGGCAACTGGCTAGTGTATGGCGACTAACTGTAGGGAGCTAGAAGCGGAGAGGGCGACCTAGACAGTGCAGGGCCGTCTAGACGGGAGAGGGCAGTCTAAGGTCGGCAGAGGGAGTGCTACTAGACGGGAGTAGGCGGCTAGATTGGAGGGGCGACTAGTCGGGAGAAGCGAACAGACGGGGAGGGCGATAGAGGTAGAGCGGCTAGATGGGAGAGGGCGACTAGACGGGAGAAGGGGTACAGGGACAGGGCGGCTAGACGGAAAAAGCTGCCAGAGAGGGGGACGGCGACTAGAGAGGGCGACTAGACGGAGAGGGCGACTAGACGGGAGAGGGCGACTAGACGGGAGGGGGCGACTAGACGGGAGAGGGAGAGGCTAGACGGGAAAGGCGACTAGAAGGGAGAGGTCGGCAAGATGGGAGAGAGCGGCTAGACGGGAAAAGGCGGCTAGACCGTAGAGGGCGGCCAGAGAAGGCGGCTGCACGGGAGAAGGCGACAAAACAGGAGAGGGCGACTAGTCGGGAGAAGGCGACAAGACGGTAGAGGCAGACTAAACGGGAGACGGCGGCTAGATGGGAGAGGGCGACTAGCGGGAGAGGGCGGCAAGTTGGGAGAGGGCAGCTAGACAGGAGAAGACAGCTATACGTTAGAGGGCGGTCAGAGGGAGCGGCTGGAGGGGAGATTGCGGCTAGACGGGGGAGGGCGACTAGACAGGAGAGGGCTGCTGGACGGGAGAGGGCGGTTAGAGAGGGCGAATAGAAGAGGGCGCCAGACTAGACGGGAGAAGGCTAGTCGTGAGAGAACGACTAGAAAGAAGAGGGCGACTAGACGGGAGAGGCCGGCTACAAGGGAGAGGGCGACAATACGGGAGAGGGCGACTAGACGGCAGAGGGCGACTAGACTGGAGCGGGTGACTAGATGGGAGAGAGCGACTAGAAGGAGAGGGCGCCTTCAAGGGAGAGGTCGACTAGTCCGGAGAGGGCGACTAAACGGGAGAGGGAAACTAGAGTAGAGAGGGCGAATAACGGTAGAGGCAGACTAGACGGCCATTTAGTCACCCTCTCCCGTCTAACAGCCCTCTCCCCTCTAACCCCCTCTCCCGTCTAGCCGCCTTCTCTGGTCTGGTCGCCCTCTCCTGTCTAGCCGCCCTATTGAGTCTATTCGCTCTCTCTATAGCCGTCCTGATGCTTTCTATCCGCCCCCTCCCGTCTAGCCGTCCACTCCTGCCTAGTCGCGCTGTCCCGTCTAGCCGCCCTTTCCTGTCTACTCGCCCTCTCCCTTCTAGTCGTCCTCTCACGTCTAGCCCCCTCTGCCGTCTGGTCGCCCTCTCTCGTCCAGTCGCCCTCTCCCTTCTATTCGCCCTCTCCCTTCGAGTAGCCCTCTCCCGTCTAGTCGCTCTCTCCCGTCTATTCGCCATCTCCCTTCTAGTCGCCCTCTCCCTAGTAGCCACCCTCTCCCATCTAGTCGCCCTCTCTCTTCTGGTCGTCCTCTCCCATCTTGCCGCTCTCTCCCTTCTTGCAGCCCTCTCCCTTCTAGTCGCACTCTCCCGTCTTCTAGCCCTCTCTAAACGCCCTCTCCGGTCTAGTCGCCTTTTATCGTCTAGTCGCCCTCTCCCCTCTAGTCGCCCTGTACCGCCTAGTCTCCCTCTCTTCTGGCCGCTCTCTCTGGCAGCTCTTTACCGTCTAGTCGCCCTGTCCCTTCTTGTCGCCATCTCCCTTCTAGCCGCCCTCTCCCTCTAATCACCCTTTCGCGTCTAGTCGCCCTCTCCCGACTAGTCGACCTCTCCCTTGTAGACGCTCTCTCCCGTCTAGTCGGTCTCTCCCATCTAGTCGCCCGCTCCAGTATAGTTGCCCTCTGCCGTCTAGTCACCCTCTCCCGTATTGTCGCCCTCTCCCTTGTAGCCGCCCTCTCCCGTCTAGTCGCCCTCTCCCGTCTAGACGCCCTCTTCTTTCTAGTCGTCCTCTCACAACTACCCGCGCTGTCCCGTCTGACCGCCCTCTACCTTATAGCTGTCTTCTCCTGTCTAGGTGCCCTCCCCACCTTGCCGCCCTCTCCCGTCTAGTCGCCGTCTCCCATCTAGCCGCCTTCTCCCGTTTAGTCGCTCTCTACCGCCGTCTCGCCTTCTCCCGACTAGTCACATTATCCCGTTTTGTCGCCTTCTCCCGTCCAGTCGCCTTCTCTGGCCACCCTCCTCGGTCTAGACGCCTTCTCCCGACTAGCCTTCCTCTACCTTCTTGCCGACTTCTCCCTTCTAGTCGCACTCTCCCTTTTTTTCGCTCTCTCTAAAAGCCCTGTCCCGTCTATCAGCCCGGTCCAGTGAAACCGCCCTGTCCCCTCTAGCCGTCCTTTCACGTCTAGCCGCCCACTCCCTTCTAGCCGCCCTCTCCCTTCTAGCCACCCTCTCCCTTCTAGCCGTCCTCTCCTTCTAGCCGCCATCTCCCGTCTAGCCGCCCTCGCGCGTCTAGTCGCCCTCTCCCGTCTAGTCGCCCTCTCCTTCTAGCCGCCCTCTCCCTTCTAGCCGCCCTCTTCCGTCTAGTCGCCCTCTCCCGTCTAGTCGCCCTCTCCAGTCTAATCGCCGTCTCCCGTCCTGTCGCCCTCTACCGTCTAGTCCTCTCTCCATGCTATTCGTTCTCTCCCGTCTAACAGACATCTACACTCTAACTCTCTCTCACGTCTGGTCGCCCTCTCCCATCTAGTCGTCCTCTCCCAACTAGTCCCCCTCTCCCGTCTAACTGCCCTCTCCACTCTAACTCCCTCTCCCGTCTAGCCACCCTCTCCCGTCTAGTCGCGCTGTCCCGTCTAGCGAGCCTCTCCCGTCTAGTCTCCCTCTCAAGTATAGTCGCCCTCTCTAACCATCCTCTTCCGCGAACCGCCCTATCCCGTCTACTCCCCCTCTCCCGTCTAGCCGCCCTGTCCGTCTACCCGCCTTCTCCCCTCTGGCCACCGTCTCCAGCTTAGCCGCCCTCTTCCTTCTAGTCGCCCACTCCCCTCTAGCCGCCATCTCCCCCATTGCCACACACTCCCGTCTGTTCGCCCTCTCCCGTCTAGTCGCCCTATCTCGTCTAGTCGCCCTCTCCCGTCTAGTCGCCCTCGCTCGTCCAGTCGCACTCTCCCGTCTATTCGCCCTCTCCCGTCTAGTCGCCCTCATCCATGTAGTCGCCCTCTCCCCTCTAGCCGCCCCTAGTCGATCTCTCCCATATTGTCCCACTCTCCCGTCTAGCCGAGCTGTCCGGTCTAGCCGCCATCTCCCGTCTAGTCTCCCTCTCCTGTCTAGTCGCCCTCTCTAGCCGCCCTCTCCCGTCTAGGCGCCCTCTCCCGTCTAGTCGCCCTCCCCCGTCTAGTCGCTCTTTCCCGTCTAGCCGCTGTCTCTGGCCGCCCTCTACCTATAACTGTCCTCTCCCGTGTAGCCGCCCTGTCCAACCTCGCCGCCCTTTCCCATTTAATCGCCCACTCCCGTCTTGCCGCCTTCTCCCGTCCAGTAGCCCTCTCTGGCCGACCGTTACCGTCTAGCCGCCTTCTCCAGCCTAGCCTGCCTCTCCAATCTTGCCGCCCTCTCCCGTCTAGTCGCCCTCTTCAGTCTTGTCGCCCTATCCCGTCTAGTTGCCCTCTCCCGTCTAGTCTCCCTCTCCCGTCAGTCGCCCTTTCTAGTCTAGTTGCCCTCCCCGTTTAGTCGCCCTCTGTCATCTAGTCGACCTATCCAGTCTAGTGGCCCTCTCCCGTCCAGTCGCCCTCTCCCGTCTAGTCGCCCTCTCCCTTGAAGCAGCCCTCTGCCCACTATTCGCCCTTTCCGGTATAGTCGCACTCTCCCTTCTAGTCTCCCTCTCCCGTCTAGTCGCCCTCTCTCGTCCAGTCCCCCTCTGCCGTCTATTCGCCCTCTCCCTTGTAGCCGTCCTCTCCGTCTAGTCGCCCTCTCTCGTCCAGTCCCCTCTGCCGTCTATTCGCCCTCTCCCGTCTAGTTGCACTCTCCCGTCTAGTCGCCCTCTCTCGTCCAGTCCCCCTCTGCCGTCTATTCGCCCTCTCCCGTCTAGTTGCACTCTCCCGTCTAGTCGCCCTCTCACATCTAATCACCCTCTCCCGTCTAACAGCCCTCTCCCGTCTAACTCCCTCTCCCGGCTAGCCGCCCTCTCCAGTCTAGTCGCTCTCTATAGCCGCCTTGATGCGTCTTTCCTTCCTCTCCCGTCTAGCCGTCCTCTCCCGTCTAGCCGCCCTCTCCAGTGTAGTCGCTCTCTATAGCCGCCTTGATGCGTCTTTCCTTCCTCTCCCGTCTATCCGTCCTCTCCCGTCTAGTCGCCCTCTCCAGTCTAGTCGCCGTCTCCCGTCCTGTCGCCCTCTACAGTCTAGTCCTCTCTCCATTCTAATCGTCCTCTCCCGTCTAACAGACCTCTCCATCTAACTCCCTCTCCCGTCTAGCAAGCCTCTCCCGTCTAGTCGCGCTGTCCTGTCTAGCGAGCCTCTCCCGTCTAGTCTCCCTCTCAAGTCTAGTCGCCCTCTCTAACCATCCTCTTCCGCGAACCGCCCTATCCCGTCTACTCCCCCTCTCCCGTCTAGCCGCCCTGTCCGTCTAGCCGCCTCCTCCCCTCTGGCCACCGTCTCCCGCTTAGCCGCCCTCTTCCTTCTAGCCGCCCACTCCCCGCTAGCCGCCTTCTCTCCTATTGCCACAAACTCCCGTCTATTCGCTCTCTCCCGTCTAGTCGCCCTCTATCTTCTAGCCGCCCTCTCACGTCTTGTCGCCCTCTCCCTTATAGTCGTCCTCTCACGTCTACCAGCTCTCTGCTTCTAGTCGGACTCTCTCGTCCAGTCGCCCTCTCCCGTCTATTCGCCCTATCCCGTCTAGTTGCCCTCTCCCGTCTAGTCTCCCTCTCCCGTCAGTCGCCCTTTCTAGTCTAGTTGCCCTCCCCGTTTAGTCGCCCTCTCTCATCTAGGCGACCTATCCAGTCTAGTGGCCCTCTCCCTTCCAGTCGCCCTCTCCCGTCTAGTCGCCCTCTCCCTTGAAGCAGCCCTCTGCCGACTATTCGCCCTTTCCGGTATAGTCGCACTCTCCCTTCTAGTCTCCCTCTCCCGTCTAGTCGCCCTCACTGGTCGCCCTCTCCCCTCTAGTCGCCCTCTCCCGTCTAGTCGGCCCCTCCCGTCTAGTCGCCCTCTCCCTTGTAGCCGCCCTCTCCCGTCTAGTCGTCCTCTCTCGTCCAGTCCCCCTCTGCCGTCTATTCGCCCTCTCCCTTGTAGCCGCCCTATCCCCTCTAGTCGCCCTCTCTCGTCCAGTCCCCCTCTGCTGCCTATTCGCCCTCGCCCGTCTAGTTGCACTCTCCCGTCTAGTCGCCCTCTCCCATCTAGTCACCCTCTCCCGTCTAACTGCCCTCTCCCGCCTAACTCCCTCTCCCGGCAAGCCGCCCTCTCTCGCCTGGTCGCCCTCTCCTGTCTAGCCGCCCTATCCAGTCTAGTCGCTCTCTATAGCCGACCTGATGCGTCTTTCCGACCTCTCCCGTCTAGCCGTCCTCTCCCGTCTAGTCGACCTCTCCATTCTAGTCGCCGTCTCCCGTCCTGTCGCCCTCTACCGTCTAGTCCTCTCTCCATTCTAATCGTCCTCTCCCGTCTAACTGCCCTCTCCATCTAACTCCCTCTCCCGTCTAGCCAGCCTCTCCCGTCTAGTCGCGCTGTCTCGTCTAGCGAGCCTCTCCCGTTTAGTCTCCCTCTCAAGTCTAGTCGCCCTCTCTAACCATCCTCTTCCGCGAACCGCCCTATCCCGTCTACTCCCCCTCTCCCGTCTAGCCGCCCTGTCCGTCTAGCCGCCTCCTCCCCTCTGGCCACCGTCTCCCGCTTAGCCGCCCTCTTCCTTCTAGCCGCCCACTCCCCTCTAGCCGCCTTCTCTCCTATTGCCACACACTCCCGTCTATTCGCTCTCTCCAGTCTAGTCGCCCTCTCCCGTCTAGTCGGCCTGTCTCGTCTAGTCGCCCTGTCCAGTCTATTCGCCCTTTCCCGTCTAGTCGCCCTCTCCCGTGTAGTCGCCCTCTCCCGTCTAGCCGCCATCTCAAGTCTAGTCGCCCTTTCCCGTCTAGTCGCAGTCTCTCTCCGCCCTCTGCCCTCTAGCCGCCTTCTCCTGTCTAGTCGAACTCTCCTATCTAGTTGAGCTGTCCCGTCTAGCCGCCCTCTCCCGTCTAGTCTCCCACTCCCGTCTAGTGGCCCTTTCTAGCCGCCCTCTCCCGTCTAGGGGCCCTCTCCCGTCTAGTCGCCCTCCCCGGTATTGTCGCTCTTTCCCATCTAGCCGCTCTCTCTGGCCGCCCTCTACTGTATAGCTGTCCTCTCCCTTGTAGCCGCCCTGTCCCAATTCGCCGCCCTCTCCCATTTATTCGCCCTCTCCTGACTTCTCACCTTCTCGCGACTAGTTGCCCTCTGGAATCTAGCCGCCGTATCCCGTCTAGTTGCCCACTCCCGTCTTGTCGCCTTCTCCCGTCCAGTAGCCCTCTCTGGCCGCCCTGTACCGTGTAGCCGCATTCTCCCGTCTAGCCTTCCTTTCCAATCTTGCTGCCCTCTCCCGTTTAGTCGCACCCTCACGTCCAGTCGTCTAGTCGCCCTCTCCAGTCTTGTCGCCCTCTCACATCTTGTCGCCTTCTCCCGTCCAGTCGCCCTCTCTGGCTGCCCTCTACCGTCTTGCCGCCCGCTGACGTCTAGCTGCCCTCTCCCATCTTGCCGCCCTCCCTAGTAGCCGCCCTCTCCCGACTAGTCACCCTCTCCCTTCTGGTCGCCCTCTGCCATCTTGCCGCTCTCTCCCATCTTGCTGCCCATCTCCCTTCTAGTCGCACTCTCCCGCCCAGTAGCCCTCTCTAAACGCCCTCTCCAGTATAATCGCCCTCTACCGTCTAGTCGCCCTGTCCATTCTAGCCGCCCTCTCCCGTCTAATCACCCTTTCCCGTCTAGTCTCCCTCTCCCTTCTAGTCGTCCTATCACGTCTAGCCGCCCTCTGTCGTCTAGTCGCAATCTCTCGTCCAGTCGTCCGTGTAGTCTTCCTCTACCGTCTATTCGGTCTGTCCCATCTAGTCTCCCTCTCCCGTTAGTTGCCCTCTCTAGTCTAGTTACCCTCCCCGTTTAGTCGCCCTCTCTCATCTAGACGACCTCTCCAGGCTAGTGGCCCTCTGCCGACTAGTCGCCCTTTCCCGTCTAGTCGCCCTCTGCCTTCTAGTCGCCTCCAGTCTAACATCCCTCTCCCCTCTAACTCCCTCTCCCTTCTATCGCTCTCTCTCTCTTGTCTGTTCGCCCTTTCCTGTCTAGCGGCCCTAACCTTTCTAGTCGCTCTCTCTAGCCGCCCTGATGCATCTATCCGCCCTCTCCCGTCTAGCCGCCCTCTCCTGTCTAGTCGCCCTCTCCCTTCTAGTCGTCCTCTAACGTATAGCCCCCTCTGCCGTCTGGTCGCAATCTCCCCTCTATTCGCCCTCTCCTGTCTAGTCGCACTCTCCCGTCTATTCGCCCTCTCCTGCCTAGTCGCCCTCTCCCGTCTAGTCGCCCTGTCCCGTCTATTCGCCATCTCCCCTCTAGGCACCCTCTCCCTAGTAGCCGCCCTCTCCCATCTTGGCGCTCTCTCCCATCCCGCCCTGTCGCCCTCTCCCTTCTAGTCGCACTCTCCCGCCCTGTAGCCCTCTCTAAACGTCCTCTCCAGTCTAGTCGCCCTCTTCATTGTAGCCGCCCTCTCCCGACTTGTCCCCCTCTCCCTTCTAGTCGCCCTTTCCCGTCTAGTCACCCTCTCCCTTCTAGTCGTACTCTCAGGTCTAGCCGCCCTCTGCCCTCTAGTCGCAATCTCCCGTCCAGTGGTCATATCCCGTCTGGTTGCTTTCTCCCTTCTAGTCTTCCTCTACCGTTAGTCGCCCTCTCTAGTCTAGTTGCCCTCTCCCATTTAGTCGCTCTCTCCCGACTAGTCGACCTCTCCCTTGTAGACGCACTCTGCCGTCTAGTCGCCCTCTCCCGTATTGTCGCCCTCTCCCTTGTAGCCGCCCTCTCCCGTCTAGTCGCCCTCTCCTGTCTTATCGCCCTCTTCTTTCTAGTCGCCCTGTCACGACTAGCCGCACTGTCCCGTCTAGCCGCCTTCTCCCGCCTAATCTAGCGCCCTCTTCTATTCGCCCCCTCTAGCCGCCCTCTGCCGTCTAGCCGCCCTCTCCCGTCTAGTCGCCCTCCCCCGTTTAGCCGCTCTCTCCCCTGCAGCCGCTTCCTCTGACCGCCCTATACCGCATAGCTGTCTTCTCCTGTCTAGCTGCCCTCTCCCACCTTTCCGCCCTCTCCCATCTAGCCGCCTTCTCCCGTTTAGTCGCCCTCTACCCTCTTCTCGCATTCTCCCGACTAGTCGCCCTATCCCTTTTTGTCGCCTTCTCCCGTCTTGTCGCCCTCTCTGGCCTCCCTCCTCGGTCTAGCCGCCTTCTCCCGAATATACTTCCTTTACCTTCTTGCCGCCTTCTCCCTTCTAGTCGCTCTCTCGCTTTTTATCGCCCTCTCTAAAAGCCCTGTCCCTTCTATCAGCCCGGTCCAGTCTAACCGCCCTGTCCACTCTAGCCGTCCTATCGCGTCTAGTCGCCCTCTCCCGTCTAGGCGCCAACTCCCTTCTAGCCGCCCTCTCCATTCTAGCCGCTCTCTCCCGTCTAGATGCTCTCTCCCGTCTAGTCGCCCTCTCCTTCTAGCCGCCCTCTCCCGTCTAGCCGCCCTCTCTGGTCTAGTCGCCCTCTCCTTCTAACCGCCCTCTCCCTTCTAGCCGCCCTATCCCGTCTAGTCGCCCTCTCCCGTCTAGTCGCCCTCTCTCGTCCAGTCCCCCTCTCCCGTCTTTTCGCTCTCTCCCGTCTAGCCGCCCTCTGCCGTCTAGTCGCAATCTCTCGTCCAGTTGTCATGTCCCGTCAGGTTGCTTTCTCCCGTCTAGTCTTCCTGTACCGTTAGTCGCCCTCTCTAGTCTTGTTGCCCTCTCCCATCTAGTCGCCCGCTTAGTCTAGTCGCCCTCTGCCGTCTAGTCCCCCTCTCCAGTATTGTCGCCCTCTCCCTTGTAGCCTCCCTCTCCCGTCTAGTCGCCCTCTCCCGTCTAGTCGCCCTCTTCTTTCTAGCCGCCCTCTCCCGTCTAATCACCCTTTCCTGCCTAGTCGCCATCTCCTTCTAGTCGTCCTCACACGTCTAGCCGCCCTCTGTCGTCTAGTCGCAATCTCTCGTCCAGTCGTCATATCCTGTCAGGTTGCTTTCTCCCGGCTAGTCTTTCTCTACCGTTAGTCGCCCTCCCTAGTCTAGTTGCCCACTACCATCTAGTCGCCCGCTCCAGTCTAGTCGCCCTCTCCCGTCTAGTCGCCCTCTCCTGTATAGTCGCCCTCTTCTTTCTAGTCGTTCTCTTACGACTACCCGCACTGTCCCGTCTAGCCGCGTTCTTCCGTCTATTAGTCCTCCCCCGTCTAGACGCCCTCTCTCTCCTCCAGCCCTTCCCTCTGATCGCACTCTACCGTATAGCTGTCTTCTCCTGTCTAGCTGCTCTCCCCATCTTCACCATCTAGCCGACTTCTCCCTCTCTGGCCACCCTCCTCGGTCTAGCCGCCTTCTCCCGACTAGCCTCCCTCTCGCTTCTTGCCGACTTCTCCCTTCTAGTCGCACTCTCCCTTTTTTCGCTCTTCGCTCTCTCTAAAAGCCCTGTCCGGTCTATCACACCGGTCCAGTCTAACCGCCCTGTCCCCTCTAGCCGTCCTTTCCCGTCTAGTCGGCCTCTCCCGTCTAGCCGCCCACTCCCTTCTAGCCGCCCTCTCCCTTCTAGCCGCCCTCTCCCGTTTAGTCGCCCTCTTCCGTCAAGTCGACCTCTCCTTCTAGCCGCCCTCTCCGGTCTAGCCGCCCTCTCGCGTATAGTCGCCATCTCCCGTCTAGTCGTCCTCTCCTTCTAGTGGCCCTCTCCCTTCTAGCCGCCCTCTCCCGTCTAGTCGCCCATTCCCTTGTAGTTGTCCTCTCACGTCTAGTCCCCTCTGCCGTCTATTCGTCATCTACCCTCTAGTCGCCCTCTCCCTTGTAGCCGCCCTCTCCCCTCTAGTCGCCCTCTCCCGTCTAGTCGCGCTCTCCCTTCTAGTCGTCCTGTCACGTGTAGCCTCCCTCTGCCGTCTATTCGCCCACTCCCGTCTAGTCGCCCGTTGCCTTCTAGTCGTCCTCTCACGTCTAGCCGCCCTCTGCCGTCCAGTCGCCCTATCCCGTCTAGTTGCCCTGTCCCGTATATGCTTCCTCTCCCGTTAGCCGCCCTCTCTAGACTAGTCGCCCTCTCCGATTTAGTCGCCCTCTCCCGTCTAGCCGCCATCACACGTCTAGTCGCGCTCTCCCGTCTAGTCGCAGGCTCTAGCCGCCCTCTCCCCTCTAGCCGCCCTCAACCGTCTAGTCGACCTCTCCCATCTAGTCCCACTCTCGCGTCTGGCCGAGTTCTACCGACTAGCCGCCTATCTCACTCTCCACTCTAATTCCCTCTCCCGTCTAGCCACCCTCTCCCGTCTAGTCGCGCTGTCCCGTTTAGCCAGCCTCTCCCGTCTACTCCCCCTCTCCCGTCTAGCCGCCCATTCCCGTCTAGCCGCCTTCTCCCCTCTAGCCACCCTCTCCCACTTTTCCGCCCTCTCCCGTCTATCCGCCCACTCCCTCTAGCCGCCTTCTCCCCTATAGCCACACACTCCCGTCTATTCGCCCTCTCCCGTCTAGTCGCCCTCTCACGTCTAGTAGCCCTCTCCCGTCTAATCGCACTCTCCCGTCTAGTCGCCCACTCCCGTGTAGTCGCCCTCTCACGTCTAGCCGTCATCACACGTCTAGTCGCCCTCTCCCGTCTAGTCGCAGGCTCTAGCCGCCCTATCCCCTGTAGCCGCCGTCTCCTGTCTAGTCGATCTCTCCCATCTAGTCCCACTCTCCCGTCTAGCCGAGCACTACCGTCTAGTCGCCCTCTCCAATATTGCCGCCGTATCCTGTCTAGTCGCTCTTTCCCGTTGTGTCGCCTTTTCCCGTCCAGTCGCCCTCTCTGGCCTCCCTCTACGGTCTAGGCGCCTTTTCCCGTCCAGTCGCCCTATCTGTCTGCCCTCTATCGTCTAGGCGCCCTCTCCCGTCTAGCCGCTCTCTCCCATCTTGCCGCCCTCTCCCGTCTAGTCGCCCTCTCCGTCTAGTCGCCTTCTACCGTCTAGTCGCCCACTATCTTCTTGCCGATCTCTCCCATATAGTCGTCCGCTCCAATCTAGTCGCCCTCTGCCTTGTAGCCGTCCTCTCCCGTCTAGCCGCCTTCTTCCGTCTAGTCGCCCTCCCCCGTCTAGACGCCCTCTCCCCTCCAGCCGCTCCCTCTGACCGCACTCTACCGTATAGTTGTCTTCTCCTGTCTAGCTGGCCTCCCCACCTTCACCATGTAGCCGACTTCTCCCGTTTAGTCCCCCTCTACCGTCTTCTCGCCTTCTCCCGACTATTCGCCCTATCCCGTTTTGTTGCCTTCTCCCGTCCAGTCGCCCTCTCTGGCCACCCTCCTCGGTCTAGCCGGCTTCTCCCAACTAGCCCCCCTTCTTGCCGACTTCTCCCTTCTAGTCGCACTCTCCCTTTTTTTCGCTCTCTCTAAAAACCCTGTCCCGTCTATCAGACCCGACCAGTCTAACCGCCCTGTCCCCTCTAGCAGTCCTTTGCCGTCTAGTCCCCAATCTCCCGTCTAGCCGCCCACTCCCTTCTAGCCGCCCTCTCCCTTGTAGCCGCCCTCTCCCGTCTAGTCGCAATCTCCCTTCTAGTCGCCCTCTCCTTCTAGCAGCCCTCTCCCGTCTAGTCGCCCACTGCCATCTGGTCGACCTCTCTAGCCGCCCTCTCCCGTCTTTCCGCCCGCTCCCGTCATATCGCCCTCCCCCGTCTACCCGCTCTCTCTGACCGCCCTCTACCGAATAGCTGTCCTCTCCCGTCTAGCCGCCCTGTCCCACCGTGCCGCCCTCTCCAAATTATTCGACCTCTCCCGTCTTCTCGGGTCTTCTCCCGACTAGTCGCTCTTTCCAATGTAGCCGCCGAATCCCGTTTAGTTGCCCATTCCCATCTTGTCGCCTTCTCCAGTCCAGTAGCCCTCGTTGGCCGCCCTCCAACGTTTAGCCGCCTTCTCCCGTCTAGCCTTCCTTTCCAATCTTGCCGCCCTATCCCGTCTAGTCGCACCATCATGTCCAGTCGTATAGTCGCCCTCTCCCGTCTTGTCGCCTTCTCCCGTCCAGTCGCCTTCTCTGGCCGCCCTCTACCGTCTAGCCGCCCGCTGACGTCTAGCTGCAATCTCCATTCTTGTAGCCTTTTGTAAACGCCCTCTCCAGTCTGGTCGCCCTCTATCTTCTAGACGCCGTCTCACGTCTAGTCGCCCTCTCCCTTATAGTCGACCTCTCTCGTCTATCAGCTCTCTGCCTCTAGTCGCACTCTCTCGTCCAGTCGCCCTCTACCGTCTATTCACCCTATCCCGTCTAGTTGCCCTCTCCCGTCTAGTCTCCCTCTCTAGTCTAGTTGCCCTCCCCGTTTAGTCGCCCTGTCTCATCTAGTCGATCTCTCCAGTCTAGTGGCCCTTTCCCGTTTAGTCGCCCTCTCACGTCCAGTCGCCTGCTCCAGTCTAGTCGCCCTGCATTTTCTAGCCGCCCTCTCACGTCTAGCCGCCCTCTCCCTCTAGTCGTCCTCTCACGTCTACCAGCTCTCTGTCTCTATACGCACTCTCTCGTCCAGTCGCCCTGTCCCGTCTATTCGCTCTATCCCGTAGAGTTGCCCTCTCCCGTCTAGTCTCCCTATCCCGTTAGTCGCCCTCTCTAGTCTTGTTACCTTCCCCATTTTGTCGCCCTCTCTCATCTAGTCGACCTCACGAGGTAGTGGCCCTCTGCAGACTAGTCGCCCTTTCCCTTCTAGTCGCCCTCTCCCTTCTAGTCGTCCTTTAATGACTAGCCGCCCTCTCCCGTCTAGTCTCCCTCTCCCATCTAGTCGCCCTCTCTAGTGGCCCTCTCCCGTCTAGTCGCCCTCTCCAGTCTAGTCGCCCTCTCCCTTGTAGCCGCCCTCTCCCGTATAGTCGACCTCTCTCGTCCAGTCCCTATCTCCCGTCTATTCGCCTTCTCCCGTCTAGCCGCCGTCTCTTCTCTGGTCCCCTCTCCTGTATAGCCGCCCTATCCAGTCTAGTCGCTCTCTCTAGCCGCCCTGATGCGTCTATCCGCCCTCTCCCGTCTAGCCGTCCTCTCCCGTCTAGTCGCGCTGTCCCGTCTAGCCGCCCTCTCCTGTCTAGTCGCTCTCTCCCTTCTAGTCGTCCTCTCACGTCTAGCCCCCTCTGACGTCTGGTCGCCCTCTTTCGTCCACTCGCCCTCTCCCGTCTATTCGCCCTCTCCCGTCTAGTCGGAGTCTATAGCCGCCCTCTCCCCTCTAGCCGCCCTCTATTGTCTAGTCGAACTCTCCCATATTGTCCCACTCTCCCTTCTAGCCGAGTTGTCCCTTCTAGCCGCCCTCTCCAGTCTATTCTCCCTCTCCCGTCTAGTCGCCCTCTCTAGCCGCCCTCTCCCGTCTAGGCGCCCTGTCCCGTCTAGTCGCCCTCCCCCGTCTAGTCGCTCTTTCCCTTGTAGCAGCTGTCTCTGTCCGCCCTCTACCTATAACTGTCCTCTCCCGAGTAGCCGCCCTGTCCCACCTCGCCGCCCTTTCCCATTTAATTGCCCTCTCCCGTCTTCTCACCTTCTCGCCCTCTCGAATCTAGCCGCCGTATCCCGTCTAGCCTGCCTCTCCCATCTTGTCGCCCTCTCCCTTCTAGGCGTCCTCTCACGTTTACCAGCTCTCTGCTTCTAGTCGGATTCTCTCGTCCAGTCGCCCTCTCCCGTCTAGTCGCCCTGTCCCGTCTAGTGGCCCTCTCCCGTCCAGTCGCCCTCTCCCGTCTAGTCGCCCTCTCCCTTGTAGAAGCCCCCTGCCGACTATTCGCCCTTTCCGGTATAGTCACCCTCTCCCTTCTAGTCTCCCTCTCCCGTCTAGTCGCCCTCTCTGGTCGCCCTCTCCCCTCTAGTCGCCCTCTCCCGTCTAGTCGCCCTCTCCCCTCTAATCGCCCTCTCCCGTCTAGTTGCACTCTCCCGTCTAGTCGCCCTATCTGGTCGCCCTCTCCCCTCTAGTCGCCCTCTCCCGTCTAGTCGGCCTCTCCAGGCTAGTCGCCCTAACCCGTCTAGTCGCCCTCTCCCTTGTAGCCGCCCTCTCCCGTCTAGTCGCCCTCTCTCGTCCAGTCCCCCTCTCCCGTCTATTCGCCCTCTCCCGTCTAGTTGCACTCTCCCGTCTAGTCGCCCTCTCACATCTAGTCACCCTCTCCCTTCTAACAGCCCTCTCCCGTCTAACTCCCTCTCCCGGCTAGCCGCCCTCTCTCGTCTTTCCGTCCTCTCCCGTCTAGCCATCCTCTCCCGTCTAGTCGCCCTCTCACTTCTAGTCGTCCTCTCACGTCTAGCCCCCTCTGCCGTCTAGTCGCACTCTCTAGTACAGTCGCCCTCTCCCGTCTATTCGCCC